>WHSE01000166.1:0-46037 GCA_012295165.1 Asparagus setaceus
GCATTAGTGTTCGCGATTGAGAAGATCGACACTATTTAGTCGGTGACGATTTATGTTATCTCTAGTAAATCCGGTCCGGATATTTATGACCAGTGGCTTCAATGAGTTGGCGTTTGGCGAAATAGGCCTTGCTCTTGTCCCAATCGACACACTTCAAACAACGAAGTCGGTCAAAGGGCAAGCGATTCGCGATCTCTTGGTACCCGACCGACAGCGGCGGTTGAGCTATATGATGATCTTCGGGATGAAGTCGGAAGTCAACACTACGTCGCACCAACAAATATGGCGATTGTACTTTGTGAACTTCTCGGGCCATAATGTAGCAAGTACCCGGACGTTCTAAAATCTCATTTGGAGTCGGAGTTGTCTTGATTTCAGGGAATCATGTCATGCCCGTGCTTATTCACTCACAGAACCCTGTTCCAATAGCGTAGCGAATACAAGCTACTTATCGGACTTAGCTTAACCAAGTGGGGGTCGAATATCTCGGCGTATGGAGATTCTGGCTGATAGTTAAGCGGTCGGTGGTGACTCTGAAGGGAACCACGATCGGTCCCCTATCATCGGTGGCGTTGAAATGGCGGACTCATTGAAGAATTCTTCATCGAATATATCCCGCCTCCAAGCGCTCTTGGTCTGCGGCGTTAGGCGTGTCGTTAGCACAACCTTAGAGACAGAGCAATGGTTGCGGTCGGGACTCACGACTCTTACGTACCGATATATGATGGGGTACAAGAAGACAAGGGTAGTTACAAGAGGTACATGCAACCCAAACCAAGTTGGAGCCGAGATTGGCTTTCCTATCATCGATTCGTCTTACGGTATTACAGGGAAGGCGTGAAGGAGAAGAGAATCCGTGAGAAGCTCAGATTCTTTACGACCGAAACCGGATGCTATATGGCAGAAGTGCGATGGTCTTTACTCCGATGCCTTTCAAACAAGAGAGAGAAGGGTCGCCGGGGAAGCACGGTGAATGTAGTGCCACCGCTGGTCCCAAACTCTACGATGAATGGGGAGAATGGGCTACTGGCCCACAATGATTAATGGATCGAGTGCATTCGGAAATGCCATGCGTGTCAAATTCCGCAATTATATGCATCGACCTCCCGAGCGGTGCATCCTTGACCACATCGGCCATTGAGACATGGGGAATGGGCGTTGTAGGTCCCATTTTTCCTCCGTCGGTTAAAGGAGATCGCTTTATTCTAGCGATCGCGACTACTTCTCAAGTGGTGAAGCAATCCCACTAAAGGAGAGGTCAAAGCGATGCAGTCGTCGATTCATCAAACACCATGTCATATCGACATGGTTGTCCCAAACGGATCGTGCATGACAGCGGTCCCAATTTATCGGCAATTCCTTCATCGGGTTTTGAAAAATTCAAGATACAAGATGTCACCGTCGGCGACCTATAATCCGGCCGAATGGGTTAGGCGAGGCGTTCAACAAGGCGATCATCAAGATTTTGTCGAAGCTTGTGAAGAATAACAAGCGAGGCTGGGATGATAAACTTCGGAGAAGCACTACGGGCATATCGCTGCTTGATGCGTGCAGCAGAACCTCGTACTCTCGGTCTGGTGTGAAGCAATTCTCCGTTGGAAATCAGTTCCGTCACTTAGTACCCGAGATGGCGGACAGAACAACATCAAAAGCGTCTCGAAGAGCTTGAGATGTTAGATGAGAAGCGCTGGAGGCTCAACAATGCATTGAGTTCTATCAAGCTAGAATGTCGAGGCTTTCAACAAGAAAGTTCGACGAGAGAACCTTTAAGGAGATCTCGTCCTGTTGCTAGGCGACCGATAATCCTCTCACCTCCAAAAGAAAGGTAAATTCAAACCCAAATGGGAAGGACCGTTTATAATAGACGCGGTCTATTCAAGCGGTGCATATCGCTATCACACGAGAATGGCGGCCGGCAATTAATGCCGATAAATGGGAAGTTTAGAAAAGTATTATCCTTAATACATTGGGATAACCCATTTTGATGGGAAGTTCCTCGAGAGAATATCTCACTCATTTTCATGAGGATAACCCTAAGTTATTGTGTTTTCCTCCAAATTCTCTCACCGATCAAATTCATTGGCGGTGGGCCCATAAAATCTCCTGGTCAACCACCGGCCAAAATCCCTCTCGATTCCTCCCGAGCGAGAGGTCCACTCAAATTCGGTTGCAATCCTACAAAGCGAAGCTATCCATACCCTTCCAAGATTCTCGGTGGAGACCCACTCTTAGTTTCTTATCGGGAAATAGAATACATTCTTCCTTTCCCACCTTCACTGGAGATAGGACACATCCTTCCTCTTGAAGCAAGAGATAGAATACATTCTTCCTCTCTTGTCTTAGATTCTCAGTGGAGATCCCTCTTAGTTTCATCTTTCAAGATTCTCAGATGGAGATCCCATTTTGGTCTCTTTCCTTTGGAAGCGGGACAAAAATCCTTCCTTTCCGGCACAGGAGATAGGAGACAAGATCCTCCTTCCTCTCCATCAATAAGAATGGATACAAAACCTTCCTCTCTTATTTCAAATTAAGTGAGCACACGGAGATAGGACACAAAACCTTCCTCTCCTTGTGAGATAGGATACAAAACCTTCCTCTCTTGTTCATCCCTTACAGGAGATAGGAGACAAGATCCTCCTTCCTCTCCACCTTGGAAATAGAATACATTCTTCCTTTCCCACCTCAATCAACCTTATGAGGTTCAATCCTTCTCGGTCAAAGAAGGGAATTCATCTTGGGGTGTTTCATCGAAGCCTAGAAGGGATGAAGTCGGCCTAACCATGCCGCGGTTTAGTCTTTCTCCGATTGAAGAACACGAGGATTGATTAAGGGTATTCCATCCGAAACCTAAGAAGGGATGAAGTCGGCCTTTAACAGCGTCATGGGTTTAGTCTTTCTCCGATTGAAGACACGAGTTGATTAAGGGGTATTCCATCCGAAACCTAAGAAGGGATGAAGTCGGCGCTAACGTCGCCGGTTTAGTCTTTCTCAGATTGAAGAAGACACGAGTTCGATTACGGGAATTTTGTCGAAGCCTAAGAAGGGATAAAGCCAGCGCTACCAAGCGTTCTTAGGGTAGTCTATTCGTGACAAAGAGCCGAAGCCCTCGTTATTCAACATCGGCATTAAGTCTAGAGAGTCTCATTCTTTTAGCACAACGTCGCGTCGGGCGGATCGGATAATCATACGCTAGCCACTCAAGCGGTAGTTGGTAAAGGCTAGTCAAATCCATTGAGGGTGAGGGTGCATTGATAACCCTAAAGTCGGCGCCTAACGCGGCGTCGGTTTAGTCTTTAGATTGAAGAAGACACGAGTTGATGCGGGGTATTTCATCCGAAGCCTAAGAAGGGATTAACCAATGCCTCTGCAGCGTTAGGCGATCTCTTGCGGTAAAAGCAGAACCTATGTATTCAATATCATAGCAACAAGTCTAGAAAGTTTCATTCTTCTAGCACAGCGTCCGCGTCGCGAGCGGTTCGGACAATCCGCTGGCTGCGGTAGTTGGTAAAGGCTAATCAAATCCGTTGGCGGTGAGGGTTTGCCAAAATCCTATAAGTATTATGGTTAATTATTTACGAAATAAAAGAATCATAATAGAGCACAAGAGGACAGTATGTTTTGCTTTGCTTCGAGATACTTTATTGAGAAAGCTTGTTGAAGTTCCTCTGAAGCTTCCCTTAAAGTCTCGGCGCCATTAAGGGCCTCATGATCTCCTTCTTGATGTCAACCGGCTTCTGCCGAGTTCAAATTCCCGAGGCGACAGCTAGAGTCTTTTCTTTGTTGGCCCTTCGACTTCAAGGCGATCGGAGCTCTCCCTCGCCGCTTGAAGCTCCTGATTCGACTCTACTATCCTCAGCTTCTCCAGTGACACAAGACCAAAAATGTCCCACGGAAGATGAAGCTTGACAGCAGCTGATCTCCAAATGATACAGCCTCGGCGCATTTGAACCCGAGTCCATAATAGCATGCATCAGGCCAAGGCTGGGCGAGCCTCGATATAAGAGGCGAGCTCGGCTATCAAATCTTGTAGACTTTGGAGCTTAACTTCTAAATGGTGAAATCATCGGCAGGTGGCACAAGGACTCAATCTTCGGATATTCTCCCATGCCCTACTCCAAATAGGATTACAGTATAAACTAATTCACGGTTCTTAGCGAGAAGTTCACGGAGAATATTACCATATTCTTAAGGATAACTTCGATAACCCTCAATTTCCTCCATATGGGACCT
Organism: Asparagus setaceus; assembly: GCA_012295165.1. Taxonomy (NCBI): domain Eukaryota; kingdom Viridiplantae; phylum Streptophyta; class Magnoliopsida; order Asparagales; family Asparagaceae; genus Asparagus; species Asparagus setaceus. The sequence goes on from WHSE01000166.1 coordinate 4,231, forward strand.
CAAGGAGGATAAAATTAAGCTGAGGCTTATATCGGGCCAGGACAAGCGCTCTACCTCGAAAGGACTCCTCACAGCATGTCCGGTCCGATTCATACATGGCCGAGGGCCGATCAACAATTGGGAAGAATACCTCCCGTGGATGAACACCTGCTGCAGCGAGAAATGTCAGATGCTTGGCCAACCAGCGGCGTCGTCAGCGAAGGATTCACCGATCAGCGGTTGGATCCACAAAGAATTCCCGATCAGGAGGAGGAATCTCGAGTCAATTGGGCGACAATCCACAGCGAGTCAACAGCAGTAGGAAACTTGATTAGCTTCTGGGTTGAAATTCCAACAGTCACGAGCAATGTCATGGCCAGCGACACAGGGATCCTACAAAGCACTTGGAGAACGAGGAGGATTGGAGGAATCAAATCTGGAGCCAACCTCAAAGAAATTCATCTATCGACTTACGTTGAGAGATTTCGACAACGGTCGGACAAAAATGCGATGCAGTAATACCTTGACAATCCTACAAAGCCTTGGAAGGGAATGGAGATCGCGCCGAGGTCATTCCAAGTCCTATCCGCCCGATTAAGAGTGAAGGGCTCATCATGTCAAAGCATCGGACTCATCAGAATCGAGGCGAGGCGGCTTTGGAGGGTATATCTGTAAGCGTTAAAATTGCTTATCGGTGCAGAACAAGACTTAAGTAGCGGTGGGTTGACAGCAAGCCGCGATCCATCAAACTGGCCTGACCGAAACGTGCGTCGGCGTGGTCTGTACAAAGCGCGCCAGCGAGTCGGCGAACCCATGAAGTGAAGTGTGGCGATACGAGCGGCAACGTCGTGGAAAACCAGCGAAGCTCAGCAGGCGAGGTTGGCTAAACTCAGCGTCGGCGAGGCGAATCAGCCGTACTTAGTCCGTCGATGCAAGCGAGCGTTTGAGCTCACGAAAGTTGATGGACCGCGGACTCAAACCTAGCGGCGACATCCGAACAAAACTAAGCAGGAAGACCGAAAGAGTCGGGAAGACGAAAGAATCGGCAGAAAGCAACCGGAGAAAAAGCGGCGAAGCGACACCTCGGCCAAATGGCCAGGTGGCTCGGCCACTGGTAGGCCACCTCGACAACAGTAGGAGGTGCCGACCAGGTGTGGGAGGCTCGACCCTTTGGCGAGCCACCTCGACAATGGCAGTGCCTGACAGTGTGGGGTGGCTCGGCCACCATGGCCGAGCCACCTCGGCTGTTTGGCCAGGTGGCTCGACAATGGCAGAGCCACTTGGCCTTTTGTATAAATAGGGGGTCTTGGAGGGATCGAGGCGGGGGACTTGGTGATTTCGGTAGGACTTTTGAAGAGCCCTGCATGAGATCTCGGCCTTGCGGTTCCGTGCGAGCTCAAGTCGATCGACGTCAGTTGGAGGAGTAAGCAAACTTCGGGTCGAACTCTGAGATACCCTCTAGGTTAAGCTTAGATCTCTAGGGATAAGCATGATTTCTCCTTGTAGATCTCACCCGCTCGTGATCCTCTCCTTCGAGTCACGATCCCTGAGGCGATCCTCTCGCCGTGAGTGTGATCCCTGGTAACGTTTCGCCGTGAAGCGAGCCTCGTCTGTAGTTCCGAACAGAGTTTACACCGGGATGCGAGTGCGGTGGTCAGCGGACGAACAAAAGTCCGTACGGGCAAAAGAACCCGCATAGCGAGGATCGGGAAAATAGAGATCCTCGTGTTTGTTCTAAAAGGAAGAAGTTGTAATTTTCGTTTTCATTATGCGCCTAAAATAAAGGCATTTCTTTTGTTTGAAATTTTGTTGTAGGCCAGCGAAGGCTGTAGCCAATTCAAGCGAGCAATGAATAACCAACTTTCCCGTGAGAGGCCGAACACCGAGGAAGAAACCGGTGAAGCTGAGCCTACCATCATAATTTGGATGGCGAGTTTGAGGATCGCTTAGTCATCCGATCATGCCTTCCTTACAACCTTGGCGAAACTAGGATTTCCGACCCTTCAGTATAGAGGCGGGTGGAGGCCCAGGTTAATCTTGGCCAGCCACTTCCACGGATTCAACATCGCCGAGGTTGCCGGGCCAAAATCTGCCGTTCGACTCCAGTTACGTGATGGGTCTCCTTGACTGTTGGAGAATGGTTTTAGCAGTGATCTCTATTATCGAGGTTAGATGGGCTGACCTTTATGGTACGCCCATTCATATTGAGTAGCTTGGAAATTCGTGTTGGTGGCCTCGGTGGCTAACCGTTGTGAGCAAAAGCTCACTAGGCGGCTAACTCTTAATGTCCAGGTGTGGAGAGTTTAGCCTTTTTGAATCGCGTGAGGTGGTGCGACTCCTGGCGAGAGGCTGGATCAAGGCTTCGTGAGCGCACCTTCGCGAGAGGAGAATATCGAGCAAGAGGTCATTTTGCGAACTCATATGGCGGCGGTGTAATAAACGGTCGGATAAACTTGTACCACACCCATGTCAAGCGCACAAGAATCGGAAGATTTCAAGGGAGAGCGGCGAAGAATTTCATGCGTGAGTGCACGAGTCGAGGATGTCGAGCGTGAGAAACAAATCCTCGGCGTCGTCGGGAACATCACGGTGCTATTCGCGAACTCTGAAGGAACGAGAAGGAAGCCAAAGCTTCGGGTTCGAAGCGAACGGGGAGAAAAACTAGCCGCCGTCAAAGGCGACCTCGCTTCCTTCACATTACTAGATGCGCCAATGAAGTCGGCGTGTTGCTTTGGTCTCGAGACTTCTTTGTTTTCTTTGTTGATACGTCGTTGTGATTATCACAACTTTGCTTGAATCGATTGTCTCGACAATTGTAGCTCCTTTATATTTGCTTCAAATGAATAAGATTTATTCCCTTCATTGCTTATTATGATTCTTTTATTTAAATGCGAAATAATTAACCATAATACTTATAGGATTTTGGCGAATCCTCGCCATCAGCGGGTTTGATTAGCCTTTACCAACTACGTTTGAGTTGGGCTGGCAGCGGATTATCACGGATCCGTTCATGCGTGGCGTTGTGCTAAAAGAATGAAACTCTTCTAGACTTGTTGCTATGATATTGAATACATAGGCCATTACTCTTTTCACGGGCAGAGACCACCCGACAGCGTGTTACGTAGACTCATCCCTTCTTAGGCCGGGTGAAAATACCCCAGTCGAACTTCGGTGTCTTCTTGATCGGAGAAAGACTAAGCCGGCAGCAGCGTGTTAAGTTGGCTTTATCCTTCTTGGGCTTGGGATAAAATACCCGAATCGAACTCGGTGTCTTCTTCAATCGGAAAAAGACTAAACCCGACAGCGTGTGACGTTGACTTTAGGGTTATTAATGACCTTCAACGGGTTTGATGGGCCTCTACCAACTACCGTTTGAGTTGGGCTAGCGGATTATGCGGATCCGTTCCGCACGTGGCGTTGTGCTAAAAGAATGAAACTCTTCTAGACTTGTTGCTATGATATTGAATACATAGGCTTACATTACTCTTTTACGGGCGAGACCACCCGACAGCGCGTGTTACGTAGGCTCATCCCTTCTTAGGCTTGGATGAAATACCCGAATCGAACTTCGGTGTCTTCTTGATCGGAGAAAAGACTAAACCGGCAGCAGCGTGTTAGGCGTTGGCTTTATCCTTCTTGGGCCGGGATAAAATACCCCGAGTCGAACTCGGTGTCTTCTTCAATCGGAAAAAGACTAAGCCAGGCAGCGGCGTTGAAGTTGACTTTAGGGTTATGACCCGACCTTCAGCGGGTTTGATGGGCCTCTACCAACTACCGTTTGAGTTGGGCTAGCATGTAGATTATCTAAATCCGTTCTACACAACGTTGTGCTAAAAGAATGAAACTCTCTTAGACTTAATGCTACGATGTTGAATGCGTGGGCCGTCTTTCGGAAGACTAACCCGGCAGCGTGTTGGCGTCGGCCTATCCCTTCTTAGGCTTGGGATAAAATGCCCCGAGAATCGATCTCGGTGTCTTCTTGATTCGAGGAAAGACTAAGCCCGACAGCGTGTGTTAGGCGTTGGCTTTATCCTTCTTAGGCTTAGGATAAAATGCCCCGAATCGAACTGCGGTGTCTTCTTCAATCGGAGAAAGACTAAACCGGCAGCGTGTGTTAGCGTTGGCTTTATCCCTTCTTGAGCTTGGATAAAATGCCCCAGTCGAACTTTGTCTTCTTCAATGGGAGAAAGACTAAACGACAGCGTGTGTTAGGCGTTGGCTTTATCCTTCTTAGGCTTAGGATAAAATACCCCAAGAAGAATCTTGGTGTAAGGAATTTTGATTGATAAATTAAATTGGTGAGAGAGGAGAAACTTTATGTTCTATTTCGAATGAAACCAATAGCGAGGGCTTCTTTGTAGGAATCGAAAAGACTTCGGGTGACCTTGGTGAGACAACACAGTGCGAAAATCGGCAGCGTACCTTGGTCGGTAGCTACCTAAGATGAAGATGGAACTAGAGTGGGATCTCCACTCGAGAACCGAAAAAGACTGGTGACCTTGATCGGACAACACAGTACGAAAATCGGCGCTTATACCTTCGAGAGCTACCTAAGATGAAGATGGAACTAAGAGTGGGATCTCCACTCGAGAGCGAAAAGAGAGACTTCGGTGACCTTGATCGGACAACTGATGCGAAAATCGGCATACCTTGATCGAGCTACCTAAGATGAAGATGGAACTAAGAGTTGTAAGCGGTAAAATTGCCTTAATCTTTACAACAACTTCGGAATGAGCGAGAAGAGCTTAGGGGTCCATCCAGTGAAGTCGGCCAGCCTAAAAGTTAAATTCACTGCTGACTTTACAAAATAGACAAAAGTGCTGATATCTCTTGAACCGGGAGGAACTGGGCAAAATGACCGAACAATGGCTCGTCTCGTCGAGATGGTCGATTTCCATATACTTCGTCTAATTCGGCGTATGGTTTGAAAGTTCTGACACTTTTTTAAATATGACGAGGCTCATGGCGGCGGGCTCGACATTCAGCGAGCTTCATAGCGGCGAGCTCGACATCTGCGAGGATCGCCAGCAGCGAGCTTCGACATCGGACAAGGCTTCATGAAAGCGGCGAGCTCGACATGAGCGAGGCTTCATGGCGAGCGAGCTTCGACGATGGCGAGCTTCGCCAGCGGAGCTCGACATTCAAGCGAGGTTAGCCAACAGCGGCTGAGCCTCGATACTCAGCGAGGTTGCATGACTGACGAGCACCGACATCAGCGAGGTTAGCCTATAGCGGTGAACCTCGACATTCGACGAGGTTAAGCCTATAGCGGTGAGTCTCGATACCCGCCAACACTCAGCAGGAGTTGCGCCAACAGCGGCGAGCCTCGACATCAACCGAGGTTAAGCCTATAGCGGTGAACCCGACACTCGGCGAGGTTAAGCATTTGCGGTGAACCTCGGCGTTCAAGGCTTCGCCGCGACATCATTGGTCGGCGAGGCTCGCCGTTCGCCCGTTCTGCGCCCACGACGTGCGGTCGACAATTACCACTGGCGCCGCTCGCGCTTAGCAAAGGCCATTGTCGAGGCAGGAACCTGCGTGTGGCTGGCTCACGCGATGGGAAGGGTCATTAACCCTCATGTGAAAGTGGCGATAGGGGTCGGCTACACCTCTCAAGCCGTATAAATAGTTGAAAGAACAAAGAAAGTTTGGCGGGCTGGCTTTAGAGAACCCTTGGAAAATCAAGCATTTGCCCAAGAGATCAAGCTCCTTTTCGGCAACCTCTAGATCATCGCTTTGGTGCGATGCGTCAGCGGAAGCAATCTCGGCGTGAGCATCGAGGAAGCATCCTATCGCCACCAGAACCCATACAAAGAGGAGTCAAGTCAACCTCCTCTTCCTCACATGTCGAAGGAATTTGATTGTAAAACATTCATTCAATCAATAAACATTTTTCGACCCTCTGAAGATGGCGACGACCAGATGGGAGCAACCATTCATTCAGATGGTGGTGGTGGCAATCGAGGCGAAGTTGCAATTGAAACAGAGTTGGACCTTGGTCATTGAATTTGATCGAGTAAGTGCGAATTTCTTTCCTCTGGGGCATCTAGCCCGGTAAAGACACGCAAGTGTCGTCGAGTCTCGTATGAGACTTGGCCCCATTAACTACATTTGAATCCTCTCGGCGAACCTCGACAATCGGCCTTTGTCTCTCAAGGACAAGGCTCAAAGTCGGCCGAGGCTAAGAAGTGGGTTGTTAAGCAGCCCGAGCCCAACTTCGGATGTTATTAGCCAAGTTTTGGCATCTGGCGAGCCTGCTGCTGCCTATGGGAGGTCGAACCCCTAGCGGTCTCCTCTCAAGGCGTTCGGACAAGCGTCGTGCAGAACCAAGCTGTGCGGCGTGCTGAGCTTTGGTCTCGTTGGGGTTCCACTATCGTCGAAGAAAATCGCGAACCTGCGTCATCATCGGGGTTCATTCAAAAGCGAGGCGAGGTCACCCGGTGCGAACCTCGTCCACGAACGCCGGCTCTGCTGCGAGCCTAGTACAAATGCGAACCTGCGCCATCAGCGAGGTCCCCTCCAAAGGGATGAACCTCGTCGGTTGGCGAACCTCGGCAACAACCGAGCTCATTTGGAAACATGGCGAATCTGCGCCCAAGTGGCGAACCTGCGCCAGCGGTGTGAGTCCCCGAGAAGAGATGAGCCTGCGTCAGAGAATCTGGCTCTATTGGCGAACCCGTCATTATGAACCTCGACATAGGGTGTCGTCCAAGCAAGTGGCGAACCTCGTCATCATCAAGAGGTTCATTGAGAACAAGGCGGTCGCCCGGTGCGAGAACAGTCCACAGAAGAGCATTAAGCCCATCTGCGAGCCTCGTCAAGTGGCGAACCTGCGCCTACAGCGTGGGGTCCCCTCGAAGTGGCGAGCCTCGTCGAGTGGCGAACCTGCGCACAGCGAGGTCCCCTTGAAAGAAGCCTCGTGCATGCGAACCTCGCCCGACAGCGTGATGAGCGTCGCTCACGTTGGCGAACCTCGTCATGGCAAGTGTCGAATGGCGAACCTCGTCAACATGGGGTCCATCTTTGTTTGGGTCGAAAGTTGATTCCATTGCAAAACTTGAGAAAAATTACACTTTTATTCTCGGTTACAAAAGATTTAGATAACTTTCTTACTCGAAGACAAAGATACTACAAGTGTAGATCTCTTATTTTGTGGGACTTTGCACTTGGGGATCGTAATCCGTGGACCCCAGGCGGCGATCGTCGAATCGGCGGGGTTTAGTTAGTGCCGCCAAGGAAACAAGAACTTCGGCAAATATCTTAGCAAGGTAAGATATCTACTCTTCTCAAGAATAAGTCAAGGCTTAAACTTCGAGGAATCTCGGCGTGGATCGTGTTCTTGAACTCGGGAAGCTTAGTTCTGATTTTTCCCTTCGATGGCCGATACCGCGAGTGGGCGTAGGAGGGTATTTATAGTCTTTGGGAAGCGTGCCCACAAGTGTCATAAGTCTTGAGAAGATTTGCGGTTAAGCCTTGGCTGCGAGCGCCTCGGCTAAAACTACCTCGCTCCTGGCGGCGTGTCAGCTTTACCCTGTTGGCCGGCGATATGGAGGCTACCCATTGTGGCGATCTTGTCCTTCGATTCTTTATGCGGTTTTCACGCTTTTAGGCATGATTAAATGCCTAGAATTACGCCTGGTGAAGTATCTTCAGCAACCGCCTATTTACGTGTCACGAGCGTTTCTGCATTGATAAAGTCAAGTGGGCCCCATCGGCATTGATTTAGACCCTTCAAGAGCTTGTTCCAAGTATTACGGGTGTCTGCCCGGTTAAGCGAGACACAAGTAAAATGCCTGCGCCTATGGCGAGACACATCAAGGTGTCTGCTTCGTGCGAGGCACACACAAAATGTCTGGCTAATGGCGAGACACATCAAAGTCATTCGTCGCGAGAGGCACACTGATCTGTCGGCTAATAGCGAGACACATCAAATGTCATTTCGTCGCGAGCACACACAGAAATGTCGTAGCAGCGAGACACATCAAATGTCCGCTTCGTGGCGAGACACAAACAAAATGTCTCCTGCTTGTAGCGAGACACAATCTCCCCATGTTGACTTCTTGAGATTTCGGCGGCGTTGTTCTTGATCTTCTCATGATTTAGTCATATTTGAGGTTCTTCGACAATTTTGATGCCTCTGAGATACCCCTCCAAAGTTTCGAGACTCCTCGTATTTTATCAGTGCGGAATACTGGATAAGATCTTGCCTTATACGTTCATCGTTGAACTTTGTAGAAGAGGCCGTGTTTTGCTTGGTTTCTCGAACCACGGCTCTGTGTTATTCGTGACCATATTTTGGGATCAATAAGCTGTTGCATTTGTATTTGAATGAATTGAAATGTGAAGTCGATTTTGGACTAATCATCTTCATCTTGAAAGTCACCACTTGGGTTGTGATTGAATGCCTTAGGAATCATTGAGGAAAAAGCGGTTTTTGAATGTCAGTTTCGAGCTTCTATATGTAATATCACGGAATTGTCCCTTAAAGGACCGCCCGGAATGTCATGCGAGCATGCTTGAGCTTCGGGAATGATGTAATGGCACATTGCATTAGCAATGAGTTATAAAGTGCATTAAAATCCGCGGTATGAAAAAGTACTTGACCGGCGGGAAGAGTGAACCTCTTTGTCTCGAGTTATTGCTTGTATGATAGATATAGGTTTTTGGCAAACCCTCGGCCATCAGCGGTTTGATGAGCCTACCAACTACCGTTTGAGTTGGGCTAGCATGTAGATTATCACGAGTCGTTCTACATGTTACGTTGTGCTTTAAAGAGTGAATTCTCTTAGACTTTATGCTACGATATTGAATACGTGAAACCGGTCAATTATCCGGGAATTGATTGCGTGACATGTGTTAGATCGGACTTATCTCGATAAGGGGCAGAGATAATATCCCTATGCATGAAGGCATAGTTTAGGTGTCATTAGGTAATGACATCTATGCTCTGATATTGAATCGTAGGCTTGTGGAATTTGTGTTTTCTCTTTGGGCGAAACCCGTTGTGTCTTCTCTTGGGGAGCGAACCATTGTGTCTTCTCTTGGTAGCGAACCACATTCTGGAGTAGACCTCTCATTCATAAAAGGAATGCGAGAGAGTTTGGACCGTGGTCCTAGCGTAGGAAGGTTTGACCAAGTGGGAGTGAAAATTAAAAAAAAATGATCCTAGCGTAGGAAGGTTTGGTCGGGATAGGAGTTTTGAGACAATCTAAGCGTAGGAAGGTTTGATCGCTCAATCTGAAATGGACCTCTGGTTCATGGAAGGAATCAAAAGGATTTTGACCATGGTCCTAACGTAGGAAGGTTTGTGAGCGGATATTTGAGACAATCCTAGCTGTGGAAGGTTTGATGCTCAATCTTGAAATGGACCTCTGGTTCATGGAAAGAATCGAGAGGGATTTTGGCCGTGGTCCTAGCGTAGGAAGGTTTGACCGGGATAGGAATTTTGAGACAATCCTAGCGTAGGAAGGTTTGATTGCTCAATGTGGAAGTGGACCTCTCGTTCATGGATTATCCACCCCGACTTTCTTACATAAAATTGGAAACATTTGGAGTCTGGAGGGCGGTTTAACCTCTTGTACTCATTGGAGGAAGGGCGGTTTATACTCGTATACTGTGGGTGTGGGAAGGTTTATTTAGGCATTAAGGCAAGGCCGACCAAGGCTTGGATGATGGCCTTGAGCTAAGCAATCCTTAGTAGGATGGAGGATCCTTACGTAGTACGTATTTAGAGTCGAAGTTTTGTTAGCCTCCTCTTGATTTGTAATGGAGCAACTTGATTTTGTTGTTATCAAGGAGGTGTTTGAAGATGATTGGAACTTCTTAGTCCTTGAAAGAGTATGTCTGTGGAATTACGATTTAGAAGCTTTTGGCGGCCGTTGTTGCGGCAGCTTGACCCGGCAATCCACGAGATGCCTTTCCTCTATTCGAGAGGAAAAATTTATTCGAGAATTGCCATCTTTTAGCCTCTTTGGCTTTCTTCCTTCGAGGAAGCGTTAGGCTTGTTCTCCTCGTATTTTTAGGTCTTTCCGCGTAGTTGGTGGGGCCGACCCCCATGACTTCCGGCAATTCTATAGAAAGATTGTTGTGGCAAGTCTTGGTATGAATTCTTGATTAATGGATCCACGCAATTCATAGCTTTATTGCGGAATAAAGCTGCGAAGGTGTCGATTGTCTCCCCACCTACGCTTTTAGGTCTAGGAGAGTTCAATCGAGACTTGTTGTGCGTCATCGAAGAAGTTCTTTGAAAAGAACTTTCCATGTCCTCCCGAGTTAATACTCGGCCTTGAGTCTTGATACGATGGCTCATGAAATCGCAAACGAATGGCCGAACCATCGAGGCTCGTTTCGAATTACCCCAAATGTGATTTGAAATGCATCGGGTGTTGTGAAGGTGACCCTCTCGTCAAATGGCGTGAAGTTGATCAAATTAAATTTGGTGGGTGAGTTGAATCCCATTCTCGGATCTGGGACCACGGGATACTTGATCCTTTTGACTTCTGTGTGGACATCAAAGCATTGATTTTATCTTCAAGCTCTTTCATCCTTTGCATCATCTTCCCCTTGTTTTGGATTATTTCCAATAGGAAGAATTGGATCATTTCCACCTTGAGCACCGGATCACTTTCTTTGGAGGTTGATCAGTAAATGTGTTCATCAATCTCGAATCCTTTGTCTTCAACATTATGGTGAGTTACTCCACCTTGTTGGTGGTTTGGTATTGGTGGACCCGGGTTGCAACTTAGTTTGGGTTTGCAATTCCCTCATCTGTTGCATGGCTAGCTCCATCTCTGTTCTCATTTCGACCTTAAGCTCTTCTCTTTGCTTAGCTAAGGCTTCTTGTAACATTTGAGCGGGACATCGGGAGTAATGGTAAAAGCTTCTACGGGATGGGGACCAATACTTGACATTGTGTCATCCGGAAGCTATGTTGAATTGATGTGGAGGCTTCATCATCGAGGATGAGTCTCCCTGCATCCTTCTATAGTCGATGGTTGGGGCTAGTAGGAGACATCTGGCAGGGTTCGTGACTTGAGGAGTGAAGTCGGGGTCCAGTGGCTGGCCCTTTTCCTTTGTTCACCATATGGTGACTTGAGATATTAGATGAATGATCTTCTTTTTTTTAGTGGTCTTGGGCTTCAAATCTTCGGTGGGCAAGCCTAAATCAGCGAAACTTTGGGCGTTTGACCGGAGCAGGCACATCGGATAACGATTAGTTAGTTGTGCGAGCAAGAACAATTTATTTCGTCGATCGTCCTCTTTAGTGTGTTGCCACCCGGCTGATGGTGTGGTTGGTGTGGTTTATCTAAATTGCACTTCCACCCCAAGTGTAGCGTTGTCCTTAGTGGAGGACCGTCTTCTTTTAGGGGCGTCGGCCATTTGATTTGAGAACAACTTCCGCCGCTTGGCGTTGTCATCTGAAATTGCTACGTATGAATCACAAAGAATTGGTCATCTCGTGATTTTTCGCGATCACTTGCCTCAACTTCTTCTTCGGCCGGACTTCGTGGACCCCTTGTGGGATGCTCAAGCGAGATGCAATTGGAATTCTAGACACGAGATATTTCACTTGCTCAAGACTCTTATTTGGGTAATCCAAGCATTTCTTCTTTGGAACCTTGCTTTTATTTCACGGTTGTGGACCAAAACGGTGAACCTTGAAGTTGTCCAGTTCGAACTTAAAGGTTGATACCTCATCCAGTGGAAGAAGTGGAAAAGCCCATCTTTTGTCAATGCATGGAGAATTTGCCTGCAGCTTTTGGCGAGGCGATTGAACTATTTAGCCGAGGCGATTTTCTTACCGCTTTTTAGCGAGCTTAAGCTGTCTAAAGGCGGCTCAGCTATCTCGGTGAAGAATTACGGCGGCGGACCTGAAACAATTTTGGCGTTGACTTGGGACCCAAACTTGGCGATTTTGAGCCGTTCTTTGAGTTGATTTAGACTCTGCGCCTTGCGGTAATGCTTGCGTGCATGAGCTTAGCGTTACCTGGCGCTTTGGCCGCTCCTTCCTGTCGGGTCCTGGCGAGAACCCATTCTTCCTTAGGAGTCTTGTGGATTGAGAGATTGCGGTTTGTTGATGCCTTTGATCATGTGAGTTCATCGATAGTGAACTCCATCCGTTGACTCGGGGCCTTGGCTAGTGGCGAGCCCTCTTTTGGCGTCGTCTTTGGCGAGCCCTCTTTGTCGAGCGAGAACTCGGCTTTGAGATCCACAGGAGTGTTACGAGGAGAAATCGCCTCTGTCATAGCGAAGCGAGCGAACCTCCCTCTTAAGAGATGATATCCTCCAATGTTTGCGGGGTGAGGAGGACTTGATGAGGAAGAGGAGATACTCTTGAACTTGGCTTGATCGAAGAAGTAGTCTAGTCCATCAACCATGAGGTGCGATTCTTTGCAAAGGCTGCGACACAACGATCTCGGGCTTGAGACCGTTGGCTCCCCATTAATTAGCCATCGTGTTTGGGTGAAAGTTGATTCCATTGCAAAACTTGAGAAAAATTACACTTTTATTCTCGGTTACAAAGAATTTAGATAACTTTCTTACAAACTCGAACAAAAGATACTACAAGTGTAGATCTCTTATTTTAGTGGGACTTTACTGTCTTGGGGATCGTAATCCGTGGACCACCGGCGGCGATCGTCGAATCGGCGGGGTTTAGTTAGTGCCATAGAAACAAGAACTTGGCAAATATCTTAGCAAGGTAAGATATCTACTCTTCTCAAGAATAAGTCAAGGCTTAAACTTCGAGGAATCTCGCGTGGATCGTGTTCTTGAACTCGGGAAGCTTGGATTTCTGATTTTTCCCTTTCGATGTGACCCACCCGAGGTGGGCGTAGGAGGGTATTTATAGTCTTTGGAAGCGTGCCCACAGTGTCATAAGTCTTGAAGATTTGCGGTTAAGCCTTGGCGGCTTCAGTACGCCTCGCTAAGCTTTACCGCTCGCTGGCGGCGATGATGTTTGCCCTCCGGCGGCGGCGGTATGGTACCTGTTGGCCAGCGGCGATCGCCGATCCTCCGACTCTTTGTAACGGTTTTCACGCTTTTTAGGCATGATTAAATGCCTAAATTACGCCTAGTGGGCGTATCTTAGCGATGTAACCGCTATTTACGTGTCGAGCGTTTCTCTGCATTGATAAAGTCAAGTGGGCCCCATCGTTGATTTAGACCCTTCAAGAGCTTGTTCCAGAGTATTACGGGTGTCACGCCGGTTAGCGAGACACAAGTAAGATGCCTACGCCTGGCGAGACACATCAGGTGTCGCTTCGTCACGAGGCACACACAATGTCGCTAATGGCGAGACACATCAGGAATGTCTCGGCTTCGTGCGAGGCACACACAAAATGTCTGCTAATAGCGAGACACATCAAATGTCTCGCTTCGTCGAGGCACACAAAGTCTGCTAACGGCGAGACACATCAAATGTCTGCTTCGTGTGAGACACAAACAAAATGTCTCTGCCTTTGTAGCGAGACACAATCTCATGTGTTGACTTCTTGAGATTTCGGCGGCGTTGTTCCGATCTTCTCATGATTTAGTCATATTTGAGGTTCTTGACAATTTTGATGCCTACATCTTTGAGCGGATGAACTTAAGCTCGGATGGCGAACCCTCGCCATAAGCCGCGAGCCAAGAGTGGCAACCTCGCCGGAGTTCGTAAACTTCGACTCGGAAGCCCAGCGAGGCTCATTTTTGAATCAGCGGGGGTACACCCACTTCCGATCTCCGTGATTATCTCACCGCATAGCGCGATGCCAATCAAATGCGGTCTCATTCTTTGCTGAAGCTCATCTACGCGTCGGCCCAATGTTCATCAACGCATCAGCCGGTTTTGGCGGTTATCCGACGTCAACTAGGCGAAGGTTCCAAGTAAAAGGCAAGCGGCCCGAGGTCGCGGAGTGACCATTAACATGGTTGGGAGGCGGGGCAAGACCGATAAGCGATCTGAATCGTCGACCGAGTACTCCCGAGGTTTTGGAGCATTAATCAATAGCCAAAGCCCTGCTCGAAGCTTACCCGTCTTCGCGCAGAAGCGGCAATCGTTCGATTATAGCCCGGTTGGTGGGGTCGCCGAAGAATTGGAGAACTTCTGCCATCGCTACATCTCGACCTTCAAATCTGATTTCGGTGTCGGGCCGGTGTCCTCATGGCGAGCGAAGAAAGAGATGACACGAAGAATCGAAGAGCAACAAGCTACTATACGGCTCAACAAGAATCTATCAAGCGTTTGGAAATGATGATGGAAAAACTTGTGGGCAAGGAGAAGGTGGGCGAAGGAGGATCAAATGAAACAAGAAGGCTACGGCGGGGGATCATGATGTTCACTCGATGTCATGCGGAGTCAAATCCGCGCTCTGAAAAGAACAAGATCATATGTTCGCGGGATTTCAAAAGCGGTGGATGCTCTCAAACTCAAGGGCAATCTAAATTTGGGGGTGGCAAGGCCATACCTATAGAATGGGATGATGTCCCGTATCCTCGAAATTCAAGCCACTTAATTTAGTGCGGTTCGACGGAAAAAGCTCTCCGTGCAAACATCTATTACTTCAAGCACAAGCGGGCATATAGCGGAGTACTGATCTATCATGACCGGTTATTCATTACACTCTTAAAGAATTAAGCCTTGGTGGTTTGAAGGTTAGAGCACGGTTCTATCGGCTCTTGGAAAGATGTCTGAGGCTTTTATGGCCCGATTCCGATGATGACAAGGGTGTGCTATGGCCACTGGCTGGTGAAAAGCAAAGAAGGCAGTGCAATGAAGCACGTTAGTTAGCGATTCGGAATCTGTCGTTGCACTCAGGGACCGGGCCTGAAGCAACATTCGCCGGGATGTCTTGAGCAACCTCTCGATCAACATACTTTCAAAGATGGAGTGCGGTTGAAGCACACTCTTGGAAAGTGGTGAGCGAGAGCAAGTTGAGAATTTATGCTTATGAGGATCGGTAGAGGAACCCGGGATTTCGTCATAAAAGGGGTAATGTCGAACAATTTTATTCCAAAAGCGGTCGAAGGGAAGGAGACTTTGGGTGGAGACCCAACCTACTTGAGACCCTTCAATGTCGAATGTTTTTGGCAGTAGTCCCGAGAGGAAGTATGACTTTAAGGATGACGGGTCATACAATCCTTAAAACTTTACTCAAAATGAACAAGATCAAGCTTAGGAAATGAGGCGGGAGGAAACTTCAGGGCCGGATGATCCAAAATCGCATGTACCATCGAATGGTACACCATCAAACGGGGTCATGCTACATCTGAAAGACAAGATCAAGTCTTGTTAAACGGAGTGTTATGACTCTGCGGAGGATCGAGAAGGTGTCTGCAAACATGGTGGCTCTCTCATTTGGCGACTTGGAACTCAAGTGCAAGATGGGGTAAGCCGATCCCTCAGCGAGAGGCCAAAGTTGTGAACTTTGATCTCCGGTGGGAAGCACAAGGTATGGTCCCTTATACTAAGCCAAAAGTATGTGGTACACCCGGAGCTTGTTATCGGATGAACAATGGACCTCTTCAAAGCCTAAAGGGAGGACTTGTAATGCCACCTCCATTTGCGAAAAGGAGCAAATCATCGGCCGCCGCGGCACATACCGTTTGCTACGAGGTGGGAAAGAGTTCTCAAGGGAGTATCGGCGATACCGATGTACCATCAAGGGTGCGGTCATTGAGCCAAACAAAGGAAATCGCTACAGCAGGCTTAGGAAGGACCGCTTTGAGACCTCGAAGCCCTTTCGGTTTGATGTTTTAGCCCAACTCTCGACATCGGCGAGGATCCGTTATTGAGCTCTTGCGCCTCTCTCAATCTACGGAAGCCTTGCGGCGTTGGCCGGATATGGCGTTCTCGCTCATTTCCCGAAACTCCAGCGAAGTTTTGTCACCCGAGATCTTCAGGGCCAATACCTTGCATCACCTTCTCCTCGGAGGACATGCAAGTGAAGAACCCGAAGCATGATAGACCATTATACTTCACGGTTACATTGGCTCTGTCCAGAATCAGCAGAGCTCAAGTTGATCGGGATCCGCGTGAGTATCATCCCGTTGAAATCATACAACATCTTGGGATACTGCTGCATCGTTTGGCGACAGCGGGACTACCATCTACGGCTTCAATGCAGCCAATTCGTCCCTTAGGCAAAATCAAACTTCGAATGCGGATAGGAGACTTGAAGGCGGATGTCGCTATGTCATCGGCGTGGACACATCTTACAATTTGCTCTTGGTGACCACGGATCCGCGAAAACTTGATGCGTCCATCGTTGCATCAATGCATGAAGTCGTAGGCGAAGAAGTGGTTAAAACATTGGTGTGGAAGAACAAGCCGTTCAAGGGGTGGAGAATTATTTCAGGATTACGTCCACTACCTTGGGAAGGCAAGCGGTGAACCACGGTCGAGGACTATGGCGGTAGGGAATGAAGTGACATAGAGTCCGAACAAGGAGTTGTGTTCAATGATGTAAAACCCTTTGTAATCGATCTGAATGATCGATGGCGATATCGTCATTTTCAATGAAGATTATGATTTAGCTTACGCAGGGTGTTGAAAGTCATCTTGACTTAATGTCGAAGTACGCCGGTTGTATCTTTGAACATGCATTTCACATGCCAATCGGTTCGTCGTTCATGATGACCCAAAGGCATAATGACTCTTATGCGGTTTTGTGGTACCGGCCGGGGATAGTGATCGAAAAGACATTATCCTTGGCAAGGTCGATCGGCCGTTACAAAGCAAGCTCGGCGTGGAGGAAAGAGGAACCCCAATTCTCATATTTCATAGCGGCGAAATTTGATGAAGAAAATGGGGTATGACTTCCTTTAAAGAAGAACTAAACCGGGAAAGCGTCGGAGCACCGTCGGATCCTTTATGTCGGAAAGGCCCACGATGATTACTATCATAAAACTTCGTAAAGGGTTGGGGTATGAATCACCATCGTACTCATGGCATGTCGAGGCCGAAGCGATTGAGCACTCATGCGTGCAGGCAGTTTCTGGGATTAGAAGTGGATCGGGACATGAATTCCGATCCTTGATGGCCAATATGGCTGCGACCGATCAACAGATTCAAGAGGCGATCGGTTGTCATTATTGAATCCGCTAAGTCAACGGCTTCGGGATCGCATTGGGAACATCGTTTTGAACAACGAGCGCCCGCAGATGACAAAATAGTCAGAGTTGATATGGGGATGAAGCTAATCGAAGCCCATATTCATAGCGATAGTTTGTGGTGAAGAAGGAAAGCCTTATCGCTTTGAGTGCGGGAATATATCGATGTCTTGGCGGAGTTATGAAGATATGCGGCTTAGACCCTCAAGTGGCTATGCATTGCCGATGTCGAACCGGTAAGCTGTTAAACAACAACGACGATTTGCCCCTCGGTCATGAAGGCCATTGAGAAAGAAATCAGTGATCAAAGCGAGGTTTCATTCGGAGGTTCAACACCGTGGGTATGATATAGTACTGTTTTGAAGAAAAGCGGACAGATCCGGCCGTCGCGTCGACTATCGAGACTTGAATTGACATGTCAGAAAGATGATTTTACTTTACCATCAAGGATATTATAAATCGATAACGTGTGGGTTTGAAAGGATGTCTTTTATGGATGGCTTTTGAGGGGTACAATCGGATCAAAATGCACCAGATGGAAAAGCATCTTGCTTTCGAACACCGTCGAGAATATCTTTGTTATCTGGTTATGCCTTCGGCTTGAAAGCAGGGCAACATACCGGTGACCACTATCTTCCGACATTCGGAAGGCGGTAGAATCTACGTTAAGCGATTTAGTGGTCAAGAGTCGTCTAAAAGTGATCATTTACGACTTGAGGGCTGACATTTGAGATAATCGCGGGCACATCGGTGAAGATGAACCAACTAAGTCTTTCACAGGGATGTCTAGTGGCAAATTCCTAGGGTTAGTGGTCGGCCCGAGCGGTATCGCCTCGACCGGATAAAGTCAAAGCTATCCAGAACTTCCACCTCTAGAAGCCTCGAGAGAGCTTGGTCTCCAAAGCGTTTGGCTTACGCGATTCATTTCCAATTTATCGGAAATGTCAACCATTCTCGAAGCTCATGAAGAAAGGTGTCGTTCATTTGGGGCCGAAGATTGCAGGAAGGCATTGAAGAGATCAAAACATATCTTTCTAATCCCCACGTTAGTTGCACCTAATCCCGGAAAGCCCTTCGATTTACATCCGCTCTGAGTATGCGTTAGCGGTCTCTTACGGGGGCGATGGCGATGGCCGCAACGGCGATCTATTACCTCGGTAGGACAGCCGGGGGCGAATATCGATATCCTCCCATTCGGAAGGAATGTTTGGCTTTGGTCTCGCCATCAAAGATGCGGCACTATCTAGTGGGGCCAGACCATACGTCATCTCAAAATTGACCCTATCACGAATTCATGACCCGACTGTACGTTGAATGGTGAATGGCTAGATGGGCATTCTGTTATCTCGATCGACATTCACTTCAAACCTCGAAGCGATGAAGGGTCAAGGCGTGTGTGATCTTATGGCTAACCATCCATTGAAAGGGAAAGTCGTTGTATCAAGACATGCACGATGAACCTTATGAAGCTAATCGGTCTCTAAGGAGCAGGTGTGGCGGTTGTTCTTTGGCAGACCTCGAGAGCAACCCGATGGCCCGTTGTAGCGGGAGTGGGGGTAGTATTGATATCTCCACAAAACCACGTGGTACCCGGCCGTGTCGTTATCGAGAACCATGCACCAATAGCGTGAGAATATAATGCGTTGTTGATTGGTCCGACATAGAAACATCTGGCGTGAAACACCTTGAAGCATTTGGGGATTAGCGACTAGTCGTAAAACTAAGAGGAGAATCTGAGAGTCGGGCGAGGACCTTATCCCTCATTATCACGTGTGCCTTTAAGTGACTCCTTTGAAAGCTTTTACATTGATCATGTACCGTTTTGGGAACTACGCCGATCGCGTTGGCGTCTCTTGCACTCATACACTTTGAGAATGCTACTGGCAAGTTATTGTGTCTAGTCGGCAACTATTTGGCCAAAATATGCATTCTGAGGTCCAGCGTCGAGGGCGAACCTAAGTCACTTAAGCAGGTGGCGGTTTAGATCATCGACTATGTCTTGCATGGGATATTGCGAAGACATAAAAGAAAGGGAATCAATTAGTCGGCGGCGTCAAATTTTACTCGATTCCCAACTGAGACCTTATATAGAAGGTCATATGATGGATTCTTGCTCAGATGTTTGTCAACTAAGGAAGCGAGCAAGTCTTGAAAAAAGCTCACGGCGGTATTTGTGGAGCACACCGGCTGGACCCAAGTTATGGGACCGGTTGCGTGAACTTCGGTTATTATTGGCCGACAATGGTAGGGGATCTTTGTGGCTAAACAATGCCATCGTGCCAAATACATGCTAATTACCTTCACCAACCTCGGAACACATCCCTACGCGCGTCAGGCCATTTGAAGCGTGGGGAATGGACATCGTCGGTCCAATTTCTCCACCTTCTTCAAAGGACATGCTTCATATTGGCGATAGCGAGTATTTCTCAAAGTGGTGAAGCCCGTCGTTGAGATTGGTCAAGACAGCGATGTGATCAAATTTGTTAAACATCATGTCATATACTGGGTATGGGGTCTTGGCCGAATCGTCCACGATAATGGTCCGCAATTTGTCGATGCCTTCCGCGATTCTGCGATAAATTTGGATCGAATTTAGCATCAACGACTTACTACCTAGCGTGAATGGGCGGTGAAGCTTTTAATAAGGCGATCATCAAAATCCTTACTAAGATGGTCTCTTGAACAAAAGGATTGGAGCGACAAGGCTGGGGCAAAGCACGTGGGCTTCCGGGTACAACGGTTACGCTGCCGGCAGGTTCCACCCATATTCTACGGTTTATGGTTGTGAAGCCATTTTACCGATAAATTCAAATTCCATCGCGAATGGCGTTGTCCGGAATGACAGCAGGAAAATCATCATACGGCCTTGGGAACTTGAAATCTTTGGATGGCGATTCTGAGGCTCAACGGCATATCGAGCTTTACGGACCATTTCTAAAGCATTTGACAAGAAAGTCCGGTGTCGTGTTTTCAAGGAAGGCGACCTTGTTCTCCAGGCATGATGATCTTGAACTCAAAAAGAGGGAAGTTCGAAGAAATGGGAAGGGCCATTAGGTAGTGGAATCGGTTTACTCGAATGGAGCATACTGCGACCAATCAAGAAATGAATCATGATGCTATTAATGGTAAGTTTACGAAAAGTACTACCCATAGTCTTCTTTCAAACTCCCGAGTTGTCATGTTAACAATCACCTCGATAACTAATTTCCTCCAAATTCTCTGCAATCCTCATTAATAGGATGGCGGGACCTAACTATCGTGTTAACAATCACCTCGATAGTTCCCTCAAGATTTCCTCGTCAATCCTCTCAAGCGGGATGGCGGGACCCTCCGAATCATTTCCTAAATGATTTTGTTAAGTAATCCTTGTTGTTATACTTTCCGTCCTTTGAACAACTTGATTGCTTTTGATTCGCGATCGTTATACTTTTATGTCCTTTGAGCGATTGATCATTTCAAATAGTGGCCTACCATGCGATGTGCCTCTATTTGACCATAGTCGTTATACTCCCATGTCGCTGAGCGATTCGGCTATCCACGGAATCATTCCCTAAATGTTTTGTTGCGTAATCCTTGTTGTTATACTTTCCGTCCTGAGCGGCTTGATTGCTTTTTGATTGCGATCGTTATACTTTTATGTCAGAGCGATTGATCATTTCACGATAACGGCCTACCATGCGATGTGCCACTATTACGGGTTTGTCTTTGCCCCGAGACACAAAGGGTTAGTCTTAAGCGAGAGAGAAGTCTATCTGTGACCGTTCCGTGTAGCCAGTTGTTGGTAAACAACAAGCTGAATCTATCATCACGGCATAGGGGACTTTATCTCGATCCTTATTAGAGATAAGTCTACGTCTAACTGCATGGCCGGGTAGTCTATTCGGTAAGAAGGACAAAGTCATTATTCAATATCGTGGCTAAAAGAGTTAACTCTTTAGCATAGCGTTACATGTAGAGCGGACTTAGATGATCTACATGCTAGCGATTCAAGCGGTGTCGGTAAAGGCACATCAAATCGTTGGCAATTTGGGGTTTGCTAAAAATCGAGGAGGCGATCATTAAGCTGCAAATGAAGAATTCAAATTTCCGCGTTCCGTTAGAAGGTTCCTCGCTCGATGCGCGGCGACCATCTTACAAATCTTTGTATCCAAAGTGTTCGGACTCCATTCAACGCGCATTCAAGTCGAAAACTTTGGAGGGTTCAATAGGTAGTAAAATTGCCTTAATCTTTACGGCAACTTCGGAATGGCGAGAGAAGAGCTTAGGGGTCCATCAGAGTGAAGTCAGGCCGCCTAAAGTTAAATTCACACAATGCTTGACTTTACAAAATAGACAAAAGTGCTGATATCTCTTGAACCGGGAGGACTGGGCAAAATGGCCGGGCAATCGGCTCCGTCTCGTCGAGATGGTCGATTTTCATATATACTTCGTCTAATTCGGCGTATGGCGAAAGATTCTGACCGTTCGCCGTAGCGACGACTCATGGCGGCGAGCTTCGACATGACGAGCTTCATGTGGCGAGCTCGACATCTGGCGAGCTTCATAGCCAGCGAGCTTCGACGAGCTTCGCAAGCGTGAGGCTCGACGATTCAACGAGGCTTCGCCATGCGGCCCGAGGCTCGACATTCGGCGAGGCTACGCCAACGGAGCTCGACATTCAACCGAGGTTAAGCCAACCAGCGGAGCCTCGATACTCACCGAGGTTCATGAAGCAGCGAGCCTCGACATCAACGAGGTTCGCCTATAGCGGTGAACCTCGACATTGACCAGAGTTTAGCCTGCGATGAGTCGATACCGCCTCAACACTCAGCAGGGTTCGCCAGCGGCCGACGAGCCTCGACATCAACCGAGGTTCGCCTATAGCGGAACCCGACACTCGGTAGAGTTCGCCTTGCGGTGATGAACCTCGGCGTTCAAGCGAAGCTTCGCCGCGACATCATTGGTCCGGCGAGGCTCGCCGTTCGCCCGTTCGCAGCGCCGACATACCATGCGAATCGACAATTACCACGGTAGCTCGCGCTAGCAACACGAGGCCATTGTCGAGCGCGGAGGACCTGCGTGTGGCTCACAGCGCGATGGGAAGGGTCATTAACCCTCATGTGAAAGTGGCGATAGGGGTCGGCTACACCTCTCAAGCCCATATAAATAGTTGAAAGCCCAACAAAGAAGCTGGCTTTAGAAGAACCCTTGGAAAATCAAGCATTTGGCCAAGAGAGATCAAGCTCCTCTTCAACAACCTCTAGATCATCCCGGACTTTGAGTACGTCGTGTCAGCGAAACAATCTCGGCGTGAGCATCGAGGAAGCATCCTATCGCCACCAGAACCCATACAAAGAGGAGTCAAGTCAACCTCCTCTTCCTCACATGTCGAAGGAATTTGATTGTAAAACATTCATTCAATCAATAAACATTTTTCGACCCTACAAGAGTGGGATCTCCACTCAGAGAACCGAAGAGACTTCGAGGTGACCTTGATCGGACAACACAGTGCGAAAATCCGGCATACCTTGGTGGCTACCTAAGATGAAGATGGAACTAAGAGTGGGATCTCCACTCAGAAGAGACTTCGGGTGACCTTCGATCGGACAACACAGTGCGAAAATCCGGTATACGCCGGTCGGCGCTACAGAATGAAGATGGAACTAAAAGTGGGATCTCCGCCGAGAACCGAAAAGACTCGAGGCGACCTTGATGGACAACACAGTGCGAAAATCGGCCTTGATTCGAGCTACCTAAGATGAAGATGGAACTAAGAGTGGGATCTCCACTCGAGAGCGAAGACTTCGAGGTGACCTTTCAGGACAACTGATGCGAAAATCGGCGCCTTACCTTGATCGGCTACCTAAGATGAAGATGGAACTAAGAGTGGGATCTCCACTCAGAAACGAAAGACTTCGGTGACCTTTAGTCGGACAACACAGTGCGAAAATCCCGGCGCCTACCTAGTGGTGCTACCTAAGATGAAAGAGATGGAACTAAGAGTGGGATCTCCACTCGAGAACCAAAAGACTTCGAGCGACCTTCGTCGGACAACTGAGTACGAAAATCGGCCTATATACCCGATCGAGCTACCTAGGATGAAAGATGGAAAGAACCCTTCCGTTTATCAGCGAAAAGGATCTTGGCTTGGAGAGGAAGAATTTTATATTCTATCTCGGTAAAGGGATTTGATTGGGCCTCTTGTTCATAGAAGGAATCAAGGAGATTGTGGCAATGTACGAGAAAATTGTAGGCCCACCGTCAAGGAATTTGGTCGTGAGGGAAATTATGATGGAGGATAAATCTAGGGTTATCCTCAAGGAAAGTGGGTAACACATCGAGGAACTTCCGTTGAAGCGGGTTATCACGAAGATACTAAGGGTAGTATTTGAGGAACTTCCCATTATCGGCATTAATTGGGTCGCCATTTTGTGTTATTAGGCGATATGCACCATTGGAGTAGCCGTTTCTATTATAGCGGACCCTCCCATTTAGGCTCGAATTTGCCTTTCTTCTTGGAAGTGAGGATTATCGGTCGTCGGCGGCGAGGACCAAATCTCCTTCTTTAAAGGTTCTGTCGAACTTTCTTGTTGAAAGCCCTCGACATCCTTTGGTAGAACTCAATGCATTGTTGAGCCTCCGAGCTTCTCATCTAACATCTCGAGCTCCGAGGCGTTTACGATGTTGTTCTTGGTCGTCATCTGTTGAAGGCGATGCGAAGTGGCGAATCGAATTTTCAACGGGAGAAGCGCCGCGCAGGTAAACCGAGAGTGCGGGGTCGCTCGGTTGGCGTCGCGTGCGTTGTCGCGATATGGAAGTGCTTCTCGAGTTTATCATCGGTCTCGCTTTTATTCTTCACAAGCCGACAAAATTTTGATGATTGTCTTGTTGACGCCTACGCTAATCCATTTCTTCTTTGGATTATAAGGCTGTTGACGAGACATCTTGTATCTTGAACTTCAAAAACGATGAAGGAATTGCGATGAATTGGACCGTTATCATACGATCGTCGGGACACCATGTCGATAAATGACATGGTGTTTGATAAATTGGCAGCGGTTTTCGCCTTCACTTCTTTTAGCGGGATTGCCCACCACGGAAATGTCGGTGATCGCTAGAATAAAGTGATTGCCTTTGGTAGCCGGAGGAAAAATAGGACCTACAACGTCCATTCCCCATGTCTCGAATGGCGGGATGTGGCAGAAGGATGCAAGCTGCCGGGGAGGCGATGCATATAATCGGCGTGGATTTGACGCGCGTGGCATTCGGCGTATTTCGACCGTCATTAATCATTGTTGGCGAGTAGCCCATTCTCGATTCGATCGTAGAGCTTGGGACCCGGCTGATGTGCACCACATTCACCTTCGTGTGCTTCGAAGGACCTCTCCTGCTCTTTGTTTGAGAGGCATCGAACAAAGACCATCGTACCCTCGGCGATATAACATCGGGGTTTCAGTGTCATAAAGAATCTTGGAGCTCTTGCGGATTGACTCTCTCTCCCTCCGTCTTAGGCGAGAATGCCATGTAAGGCGTAGTCGATGATAGGAAAGCGCCAATCGGGGCTCCAACTTGGTTTGGGTTGCATGTACTTCTTTGGTAACTATCCCTTTGTCTTCTTTTACCCCATCATATATTAGTACGAAGAGTTGGTGAGTCGGCCGTAACTAATTGCTCGGTCTCGGAAGGTTGTGCTAACGACGACTAATCCGCCCGATGCATCATGGCGTTTTGGAAGCGGGATATATTCGATGAAGAATTCTTGAGCGAGTACGCCATTTCCACGGCTACGATGATAGGGGACGGATCGGGGTTCCTAACCGTAGTCACCGGACCGCTTAACTATCGGTTGTGAATCTCCATGCGCTTGAGATATTACCCCGTCTTTGAAACTAAGTCCAATAAGTAGCACATTGTATTCACTACGTTATTAGAGCAAGGTTGATGAGTGAATAAGCACGGGGCATGACATGATTCCGGGAAACTAAGACAACCCGACTCGTGGAAATCTTAGAACAGGGGGCACTTGCCACATTGGTAGCTCGAGCTCCGTCAAAATACAATCGCCATATTTGTTGGTGCGATGTAGTGTTGACTTCTTGAACTTCATCACGGAAGATCGTCATATAGCTCAGCTGCATCCGTTGTCGTTTGTGACCAAGAGATCTAAATCGCTTGTCCTTTGGCCGACTACGTTGTTTGAAGTGCAAGTCATATTGGGACAAGAGTAAGGCCCATTTCGCGAGGCCAACTCATTGAGGCGGTGGGTCATAAATATTCGGACCGGTTTACATTAGAGATAACATAAATCGTCTGTCCGACTAAATAGTGCCGCATTTTGAATCGCGAACACTAATGCAAGGCCTTGCTTCACGACCATTGGATATCGGACTCGGCACCGACTAATGTTAAACGGGTAATACCTTGCACATTGTTGACAATGCCGTGCGTCGTCTTGCTTGTGAGTAAAGCGCTAAAGTGATCTGTTGCCTTGGCGTAGATCAAAAGCGGTTTTCCGCCAGCGGTGCAACAAGAGCAGGGTTTAGCGAGATAAGACTTGATCTCTTGAATGCCTTACGGCGACGCATCGTCCAAATAAATGACAGCCCTTCTTATTCAACTTTGAGAGCGGTTGGCACTTCGGGATAGGTTCGATATGAGCCGTCGGATGTCATGTCGCCTTGTAACCCACGAGTTCTCTCAGTTTCTCGGGGTTGCAATTCTGAATCGCCTTTACTTTATCGGATCGACATGGATTCCTTTGTTGGTGGCAGCGAAGCCAAGGAACTTGCCCTGGACATCCCAAGGAAGGATTTGGCGGGATTGATCTTTAGGCGATGGGCTGCATGAGCTAAAACCTTTCTAAGATCTTTGATGTGATCTCCTTTGTCCGCGACCAAATTAAATTCGGCGTAGCATTGACCGTTTTCGGAGATGGTCACGAAAATTTCGTCGTCATTCGTTGATATGTGGCACCGGCATTTTGAGCGAGCGGCATGACGTGTAACAATATATACCGATGGAAGTTCGAGCGGTCGTGTGTGTTTGGCATCATCGGGGTGCATCTTGATCGATTGTATCAGAAACCATCCATGAGCGACATTCTTTCAAATCCACCGCGTATTGTGGAGCTATGACATCGGTGATTGGTAGAGAAAATGGTCTTTGGGGCAAGCGGCGTTGGTCTCGTGATTCGACCACAGATCCTAATCGAACCATTCTTCTTCATAGGGGACTATATGCCACCCATCAGGATCTTTGAATTTCTCGATGAATCCGATTCTATGAGTTTCTTCGCCGTCAGCGATTGCTTGCAATATTTGTGGGCGAAACCGTCTTCTTGTTGCTTGAGTTTGACATCCATCTTGATGTTGAGGTGATGAGTCGCATTAGGGTAGAGATCTGGCATGTCTCGTAGCTCGGGCGAATACATCGATATACTCCGATTAAGGCAATCAACTCTTCCTTTTCTTCGAGGGAAGAGTATTCGATGTTTATGAGTTTAGGATGCTCTTCATCACCCATATTAACACGGACTACCTCATCCTTAGTGGGGGTTCTCTTTGTTGAACATCCCAAAGCTGCTCTTGGGTGATGGATCCATGGGTCTTCCCATGTTGGCATGTCTTCATCACTCTCAACGGTAGCGGGATCAGCAGAAGCCATATTTGACATTAAAGCCTTGAAAGCTTCTCAGAACGGTGTCGGAATCCCAAGCCGAAGAATCAGGCGAATGTCCGTCTACCTCATCGGTGGATTATTATCAATCGACCTGAGCATTAGTCGAGGAGGATTAGTATCCCGATCCCGTCGAATGCGTAATAGTTATTTGGCTTCCCTCTTGGGACATATGCAGCAGGGGAGGGACTCGAGGACCTCGCCCAAAACATAGACATTCTCCTTGTGTCAAGTTATACCCCATCTCTTCATGATACCCGGTGTTTGGACTATATCACGAATGTGTGGAGGATAAGTCCATTGTCGTCTTCATCGTTTTCTAAGAAATGATTGGCGACATCTCCAAGTAAACCAAGTCTTTTCACTACTCGATCTTAGGTGGGATGGCAGTCTTTGTCCCAAAGTCGCGGAGCTGCTTTTGTGTAAGATGACGAGTTGGCGAGTGCAACTCTAGATCATTGTATAACCTGTCATCACATCATTCAAAGACAAAGGATACTCTAAATGTCATTTATTGATTCATGGCAATTTGCCAATTACAATGTTCATCGGCGATTCTTCATCGTCAAGATTGATTACAAGGGTACAATGTCATTTAGAACAAAACCACCACTATAACCACCGGAAGTGTCGGCTTCTCCATTGTCAGTGCCTTGGGCCGATGATTGATTTGGGACTCATTAAGTAGAGGAGAATCGTGAAATAATTCTCCATCCCCTTAATTTGTTTGTCGCGACCGTCTTGACCTCATTATTAGTGTCTACATATTTGAGACGATGAAGAGTAAGCGGGACTATAACGTTATTGTGGATCCAAAGTCGATGACAATAAGTTATAGGAAGTCTCGTCAATCACATAGCGGTGACTTGGACTTTAAGTCCGGCACTTTATCAGGATCTTACCAGCGTAGAGACCGGTGTGTTAAATCTATAAATCATTGTACTGTCGGCCTTGACTTCTTGGCGAGAATTCCAAGATGATACATGGCGTGGGGGCATGATGCTCCTGTGGAACCGGGATCGACTTGGATCAGGTTAACTTCACTAGAGCCAATATACGGTGAAGTATAGCGGCCTATCGTGCTTGGAATTCCTTATGCATATCCTCCTTTGTAAAAAGCGATGTGCGAGGAAGTGTTTAGCCGCAAGGTTGCATTCTTGGGCGATTCTTACGGACTCGTGAATTGGAGTGAGGAAGACCTCAATCGGCGGAGGTGGGAACTGCTTCGTCTCTTTTGATAACATAACAACTTCGTCTGAGTGATCCTTAGGGAATATTATTAATGTGCCATTACATCAAAGCGTGGAGGAGTTCGAAGTTCGGTTTATTTCTTCCATCGAGGCCCGAATCGAGAGGCGCCGGAGTTGAACTTCCGTGGCTGTTTGTCTTTTCGCCTTTTCGGCGAGTGAGGGTGTTGTTGGTACCCCAGCTCGGCGGCGTCTTGGCATTTGGATCGGGGACTTAGGGTACTTGTACTTGTACCGTGTCCCTCACGGTGGCGTGGGCTTGGGTTCCCCTTGGACGGCTGAGTGTTACCACACCATTAGTCATTTCCCTCGAGTTGCGGAAGTAGCATGGCATGCCTTTCCCCTCCGTTTTGATTTTTTCTTCGTGAGGGAGAGCTACCCATTGCTCATCCTCAAGCAAGTCAGGGTGGACCCTGAGGACTTAAGCCATTTGGTATTATCGTCAAGTCCTACGGCGTTGTTTGTGTGAATTAGTCATTCCCCGTCTTCATTGCGACTTTGACCCTTGGTTTGGGTTCAAACCATGTCAATGTTAGGACCCAACTTATGGACACGCATTGCTCCGACCTTCTTTTCTTTGGGCGCTTTCATAGTGATGACCCTACGTCAATTAAAGCTTGGATTTTATCCTACCGAGTTTAGTGGGGTGATGAATTGCGTGATATTTTTGGGTGGTTAGTCCTCATTGCTTCCTCTTGATTACGAATCGGGAGGGAGCTTGATCTTATTATTTTCGACAAGATATTTGAAAAGTGGGAATCGTGGTCCCTAAAGGAATAGGACCGGAGATCTCGACTCGAGGCTTTACGTTTTACGTGGCCCGAGGTTGCCCGTTGATTGTTATTGCACATTGCGGCGCCCGTTGTTCTTCTTCGCTGTTCTTTGGGGTTGGAGTTGGAGCGTTTGGTTACTTAACCGCCGCCTTGGCCGGTCTTTCCCTTTCGCGCGTGGGACAAAGTTACGCCCGGAGTTTCGGCGTATTCTTTCCCGCCTTTTCCTCTTGAGGAACCTTCGAGCTTGCTCTCCACGAACCTTCAAGTCCTTCCCGCGTTATAGGCGGTGCGTCCCCATTGCCTCGAGCCGTCTATTCATCGTAAGCGGTGCGGAGGATGAACTTCTCTTATATTGGATCCCGACGGTTCATTGCCTTGTTCGAATCGTTTGACAAAGATATCTGTTTCTCGTCATACGCTTCGTCGAACAGCGTGCCGTCGATGCCGGTATCGTCGTGATGGCGAGGAAACTAGATTCCATATCGTCCAGTTGCGGAACTCGCGCTGAGCGGCGGCGGTACCAATCGGCGAAGAAGTACCAGCGAATGGCCAGAACCATCGAGGGCTCATTTGGGATATCACCCCAGTGGACTTGAAGTAAATCAAGTGCTTTGTCGGGGAACCCTTCCCGTCAAGCGGTGTGAAGTTTATTAAATTAAACTTTGCGGGTATGGGATTGATTCACTCCCCGTGGTGGGCAAGGGATGCGGTTTTCTTCACCTCTTGGCGGAATCGGTGAATTGATTTTGCTCTGAGTCTTTGATCTTCGCGCTTTCAACTACATTATGCCCGCGTTGGCGGTTGGAGGGTTATCATCCTCTTGTATTTCACGGTCGAATGTTGTCATCTTGATCGGCGTTGATCTGGCTGTTCGATTCACCGATGTTTTGTCAAGGCTTGGATCATTGGTCATGCATTTCTCTCATCGATGCATGGCCAACTCCATCTCTAACGAAGTTCTCCGTTGCTTATTCAGCGCGTCTAGCATTTTAGCCACGGTGCGTATGCGATCATGGCGTTTCTTGGGGGCTCCCGGCTAGATACGGTATGTTGGAAGATTGCGGAACCAATATCCGATGCATCATCCTGCGGAAGAAGTTTGTGCGTATCTGGACGTCGGATATCGGACCGCCAAACGAGTTAACGTTAGCGATCTTGTAGGGAATAGCCCGTGGCGATGGTTCTTTCTGGTCATATTATTAGTGACCTCGGCAATTCATCTTCTGGGATGTCCTCATACCTGAATCGCCTTGACCTAGGTCTTGGCGTGTGGTGTTAAGTCTTTGGAAGACCGAAACTCTTGGGAGTTTCTTGCCACAATTACTCAGAAACCTTTGTTTCGATGAGCTTGGAGCACAAGCATGATCAGCGTCAATTTAGGGGAATCGCCGAGATTTTCTGTACCCTTGCCGCATGATACGGCTTCGGCGTGTGTGCAGAACAATCTTCCATGTGTTAGCGATCTTTGGGTATAACATGCCGTCATCGAGACGAGGCGTCTCTTTCGAGAATGGCCAAAACTACCGAAAGTAACTTCGCCTTGACTTCGCTTATGTGGCGTGAAGTTTGAGGGACTCTCGGACTTCGATCTTTAATCCGGTTGGTGGGGTTCAGGAATCTCCGGTCCTTTGGAGCAGTGCGACCTCTGTGAGGAGTGACGTGATCCCGGAGGACCAGGCGATCCTTGATAGTTGGTTTGGTGGTGGTGGCGGGGTTGGTTTCACCGGTTCAAGTCACGAGCACCTTTGACCTTGGGCCGTCGGACTTGGACTTTGGGTTTACCGCGCCCTAACCAGCTTAGGTGTGCGAGAGCGTGGCTGGCTGGGGTTGGGGCACCGTTAGTCTTGGGCCTCCAAACTTGTTAATGCGTTGGTGGCTTCTTTTCCTTCCTTCTTCAACTTACGAGCTTCGCGCACTAAAGCTTCGTGCTGCGCAAGGAGTCTTGGCGCTTCGGATCGCGCTCACGAAGTGTGGGCGGTTCCGTTTGACCGAGACCCACTTTCGATGGTTGGCGGCTTAGATGGCCGTGCGATCACAGGCGGCCTCTGCGTAAGTCACGGATCTTAGATCGCTTAAGTAGCGGACCCCATCCACGGGATTGCATGGCCTTGGTATTTTTGCGCGCCATGCTTTGTAAAGCTGCTGGCGGGCTTCGCTTGGAGAGCCGAGCGCATCATCGGCGTTCATCTCGGGCGCCATCCGGACCCGGTAGAAGATT
Source organism: Asparagus setaceus (assembly GCA_012295165.1). Taxonomy (NCBI): domain Eukaryota; kingdom Viridiplantae; phylum Streptophyta; class Magnoliopsida; order Asparagales; family Asparagaceae; genus Asparagus; species Asparagus setaceus. Next base: position 35,193 of record WHSE01000166.1, read on the forward strand.
TCTCGCTACTGCGGCGGCCCAGGGTTGGACTTCCGTCACTGGGGCTCTACATCGAGGCCCATCGGGTTCTCCTTGCGGCGAGTCCTTCTTGGGCGGAGGAGAGCTGAATGGAGGGCGAGGAAAGATACTCCTCGTGCCTGTCGAACTTCGAACTTCGACCTCTTCCTCCAGGGATAGGGATCCAGGGTTTAGCGGCACGGCGACCTCGATCTGAGGCGGTGGCTCCCATAATGGTCGCCGGCTTGTTCGGCGGGGAAGTTGCTTTGATTGTCATTGATTTGAAGCGTTACAAACTTGTCGCTGAAACAAATTCAAAGAAAATATCGCCTTTTATAAGGCTTACAATGAAAATCAAAAGATTACAACTTTTTCTAAGTGAACAGCGCTTCGGATCCATTATTCGAGATCTTAAACTGCGTGGGTTCTTTACGTCTTGGGACTTTTGTGTCTGGTGCACCGCGCAATTCCGATCGGTAGAGTTCGTTATGTAAAGGGGCTCGTTCACGAAAGCGAAGCGCTGAGGATCACACTCACGAAGGAGGATGCCTGGGGGTCGCACTCCACGAAGGAGAGGATCAGCGGGCGGGTGAGATCTACTAGGAGAAATCACGGCTATCGAGATTAAGGCGAAGCTAATCTAGAGGGTATCTGGATTCGACCAATTCGATTACCTGCGCTTGTAGATCGGCGTCGCGGGTTTGTACTGCGGTTTTCCGGGCGTCGTCGGCGTGGATCTCGCGAGAACGAAGTCGGAAGAAAAATCCCAAAGTCCACAAATCCGCCTCACGAATCCCAAAATCCGCAGGTCCCCACGAGTGAGGGAGAACCCCCTTTATAGCATAGGGGTGCGGCTTCGACCGCGGCGACCACCTCGACAAAGTTGGTAGAATGGCTTCGACGGTAACGGGCTACCAACCACTGGCAGAGGTGGTTCTTTCATTATTAGTAGAACCCGACTACTGGCCAGGTAACTTCGACCAAGTTGGCGGCAGCGCCGGCTTCTTTTCGCCGTTTAATCGTTTTCACGACTCTTGGCTTTCTCGGGACTTAGGTTCCGTCGTATTTGATTAGGGACTAATTCTTGGTTCGTTCGGTTCTTGATCATCCGATCGTCCGTTCAAGTCGGCGAACCATGCTTGTGGCAATGAGTTTCTTTGTCGGGTTCGCGTTTTAACGATTCGCGTCCGTATCATTCGATGGGTTGTCATTCGCCGACTCCGTCACGAGAGTTGGTTTCGAGGATCTTGTAAGTATTTTCGCGCCTACACTGCGGAGTGCCAAGAGGCGACGGCGGGGAAGCCGGAGGTAGTCATCAAAGGAAGGGGAGATATTTAGTGCGGTGAGGAGATCTGAAAACAAAGGAGAGTGCGTGTCGGCGTGTGCTTTGGGAAAAAGGGGTACTTTAGAGTAAATTTCACTTAAACCCTAGCTTTTGGATGTCTCACAAAATGTTCTAAACTTTGAAATTTTCCCACGAAACCCCAACAATGGTGATGGGTGGCTCAATAAACTCCACAATCAAAAGAATGGTCATTAATCTTTACTTGCCGTTGGGAGAACCCATTTGGAAAATTATAAAGTATGAGAAGGTTTGAGACAATTTAAAAGTTTAAGGAGGTTTAGTGAAATAAATAAAATGAGGAAGGGCCTTGTTGGGAGCTAAAAGTTGAGCAGCGGTCGCCCAGTTAGATGTGATTCAAATATCATACTTATAATATATTTATCCATTTACCAGAACGGATATGGATGCAAATAACATGTTTTTGTGACAAAAACTCATTTCTATATCTACAAGATTACATTGCCTTGTCGAGGGTTACAACTACATATGTCTCGGTTGATTGAGGATATAAATGTCACTATTTTTAATTATTATTATTATTATTATGGCGATTTTAACTTTTATATGTAAGACAAAGAAAACATAGTATGCAGGCCCAGTCCAACCTAGGAGTGGACCATCCTTGGTAGACGGGTTCACCATTGGGCCCAAATAGGCCTAAACCTGAAGGGCCAATGTCTGCGGAACCTAAACAATTGTCGGTCATAGTGTTGGGCTCTGACCAACCCCAGGAAATGACGATCAAGCTTCGATGCACTTGGGCTTGAGCGGGTATGTATATATGGGCTTATATTTTTTAATAATTTTATAATGTGAGATATTAATTGTATAGTTATTTGATTATATTTAATTTATGTTTCTAACTCTTTTAAACTCTAATTAAAGAATAAACAAATTTAAATTTGTAGCACATAAGTAACACAAAAAAAAAGATAGTAAAACACATACGTATGTATAGTTCAGAGTAAGTCCTTTGTCTACGTAAAGCAAATATTGTCCATTATTTTAAAAAGAAATTATAAGAAAAAATAGAAAAACAAATCAAATAAAAATGATCTTGGGTCACGGTAAGTGCCTAATGTGGATCGTGGCGTGGGCGGGAATACTACTCGGTCTTGAGCTTGCTTGAGCCAAAAGCTCATGGTCGAATCGATCTACTATGGGATAAGTCGAGTTCAAGCCCAAATTGAGCTAGGCCCGGTATGCCCATGGGCCAACTAAGCCCTAATACCACCCTAACCACAAGCTACCATCTAAAGTACCCGATCCAAATAGCTAAAATGCTAAAGGGGTACAATCCAACTCAAAGATGCAAACCCCGAAAGTGATTTACTGTTTCCTTGGTTGTTTGATTCGTTTCCATAAATCGTCTACTTTTCATATAAAAGCAAAACCCCCAATAGCCTGTAGATACTACAGTAAATGCTACAGCGCAATAAATTCAAATTTTGCTGTAGCAGCTACAGTAAAATTCAAATTCTCCCGTGCTTTGCACAGGTTGAATACTAGTTTAAGAAAAAGGAAAAGGGGGCAAAAATTGATTTCCGTGTATTTCTATAAATTTTTAGGAAAATGTTTATGGTAATCTTAAAAAGTGGTGTTTTCTTGTTTTAACCCTTTCTTAGTTTGGTTCAACATATGAAAGTAGGGAATTAAACTTTATAGAAAAGAGTGATTTCTTATTCTAGTTTAGTATGAATGTTTTATGGCATACTGAATCACAATACAACATGTGAAGTTATCACTTACTAGTGGACAAATGAGAATAAGAAAAGAGGAAAAGAGAATGAGGTTAAAGGAAATAAAATTATTTAAAAGCGTAAATTGTTAGATTTCCAAATAATTTCAGCTCAAATGGACTGAAATTAGATTTCTATAAAATACCCATATTTTCTCTACTATGAAAAACCATTTCTATAGAAACTTGGTGAACCAAGCTGTGTTTTAAAAATCTTCAAAACAATTAAATTGCCAAAATGACACTGTCTGATGGTTCTCATAAATAAAATTTTCCATAAAACTGGTGAAACAAACAACCCTTGCAAAGCCCCTTGCACATGTTCCCGTCTTCAAAACAAGGGAAGAAATCTCCATGCCCTTGGAATTCTTTGCCTCTTGAGGTCTAGAATCCTTTTTCTTCTGGCAGTAGATTTCAATTTAGCATCTGAACCCAAAATTTCTGTTTGGCATTTTTTCAGATTTCAATGGAACTTGCAGATAAAGCAATTGGGCTCCTCCTAACTTCCACCAGCCTCTCGATTTTCACATATTACACTTTCTCGGTCATCATTCTGGTGAGGCTTTTCGACAACCTTGAATCCATTTTCATTGTTTCTATTGTTTTCAAGGGAATTCTGAATGCACATTTTGTTGAATTGTTCTTTGTGCAGCCATTTGTGGACCAGGATCATTTCATTCACAGGTATTTTCTTCCCCAGGAGTTTGCTATCTTGATCCTGGTGTTTGTCGGCGTTGCACTTCTCAGCTTCTTGTGTGTATTTGTTGGGTACGTCATGCTCAAATCTAAGAAGAAGAAATATGCTTGATTCAATTCTTAAGGATGAATTTTTTGTGGATCCTTCTGTTTATTTACTTGAATGTTATTTGTGGAATATTTGTTTGTTGGGGAATTTAGGATTTGAATCTATAAAAAACAATTTGATTTTGGTGGAATTCAATAATATTTTTTTATTTTTATAAATTACCTCAGGCATTGGCTGAAATCATGACTTGAGCCTTTGCCGAGAGATTACCAGTGTGTGTTTGACTTTCTTATTGTGTTCCGAGGCATTCTATTGTGGGTTGTGCCAAGCTTACCAGAAAAATGTCTAAATTCTTTATTATAGAAGTTTATACCATTGTTATCACATTCTCGATCCTATAAGATCACTATGGTGCTTATATACCTCCATCTATTACCACTTCAAATTGGCTTTAGCTACTGTTAAAATTATGCTCACCCATATTGTACATTTACATGCACAGTGGCAAAATCTTACTTGCATTCTTTTTAGGCTTCGCTATAGCGAGGCCAAAAGCATTCAGTTTTGTAGTCCCATAAGCAATGGCAATCAATATATCCTGTACAGAAGTTTGAAGGGATAAACATTGTTACCTGGATGTAGGAGTGTACAGAAGATTGGGGGATAAAAATTGTCACTTAGATGTAAGAGTTGATTACCATGCTACTTCAACATAATGCCTGTATCTAATGTGGAGAACAGGGAGTATGAAGTTCGATATGGGATAGAAAGAGCGAGCTGTCAAAAATGAAAAGGGGAACAAAAATAAGTGTCTTTTTGGTTGAGGGTTTTTTTGAGTTGTAATACTTTAGGTGTCAGACCCTCTGATTACAACAAATTTGTTTGGTTAAATAGGGGGCTGATGTGGTAGCTATTGTAGCTGAGTTGGCAGCCTCATTTAATTCCAAGCAAAAAGATCCACTTTGAGGTGGAGTTACTGTAGCTGTCAGGTACAACCCGACCACCTGACTCCGTGTTACTGTAGCAATCAAAAGGTTTACAAACGAATATCCAAATCGACCCTAAATTTTAACCCTACCAAGTATCTACATTAACATCTGAAGCGTCTGAGAAGATCAATATACATCACCATAAGCCATTAAAAGTTATAAAGTTATGGACATTAATTCTTAAACCACAACATTTTAGATGTAATGGTCCATTTCCTTTGGATTCATATGGACGATATGAATTTTTTGCAGAATCCTTTCATATCTCTCTTCTTTCAGCAAAATACTTGAAAAAATTATCTTATACTTTATTACCTTTCACTCACCAGTTTTAAGATGACTCTCCTCACGACTAAGTTTGAAGCAAAAATTGAGGACCCATCAGAGAATTAAGCCATTGTTGCAATTAATATCTGCGTATCACAACATTTTATTGTTAAACTTGATATATAAAACAAAGCTATTTTTTTCCATGGTAGGGATCTAATTGGAGACTACCAATTTCATTCTCAGGAAGAATAATAATAAACTTATTGGCTTACAAAGTACCATTTTCGTCCGTCATGTAAATAAAACTACTAAATTTACACTCTCACCTTCTACTATTCCAGCAGCCATTGTATCTTACAAAGGCTTATGCAAAGTCTCGGGCAGGTAGGATGCCGATATTCCCCTTACAATCCTACAAACCTCAAACACTGTAAATGCCACTCTTCCTTTCATCATCACCACCGTCACTGGGTAACTATCGCCGCCATCTGCCGCCTGCCGCGTATGCATCCAAGCGCTGAAATCCTCATACACCATCAATTGTAGTGGAGCTTTTAGCATTTTGTCCGTGACGAGTTCCTCTATCAAGCACTAGAGACATTTTCTCTCTCAAAAAATATTTTAGGACGGTTGTAGATATTTCGTGAATCATCTCTATAATGCAGAACGAAAATTAAAGCACAATCCCTCTTAACCTTTTTTTCTTTCTATTCGATGAGAAGTAAGAGCGAAAAATTAAAAACAGGACGAAAAATATTTTAGGTTATCAATATTTTCATCAAACAATACACACACAAAAGAACTCGAAAATTAAGCGCCCCTATCTTTGGGTGTCTCACAAAACCCCTAAGCGTTGAACTTTTCTCATAAACCCCTACATATAATTTGTAAATTAACTTTAATTTCTCAAGAGAAATCTCAAAATTTAGGGAAAGAGTATATTGCCTATGTATGACAAGTGACAACATTTGTTTTCTTTTTTTTTTCTCAAAACATTAAAGTGATTCTCAAATTACAAGCAGGGAGTTAGGTGAGATACAGTAAAATTAGGGAGGGTTTTAGTGCAGGGGTTATGTGCAACACCCCAAAGTTCAGGGGTTATGTGAAATTAACCCAAAATTAAAAGAGAGGAATAGAATTATTGAAGGCATCTGTTAATACACTAGAATAACTTACAAAATAAGAAGAAATATACATTAGAGCCTCTGTACAATTTGTGGGAGCTACTTGCCAGTTTGGCATTTGATCTCCTGAGGAACTGCAGTCTCCTTTTCTTACTTTAAAGTTCTACAAAGAATCATTCTCATATTCTGTGTGATGAAGGATTTTCCTGAAACAATACTGAGATCTCCCCTTGTCCAATAGATTGCACTTGGAACCGCAGTCAGACTTGGAACTGCAGTCAGACCTCAGGATGTGATGATTCCAGGCTACTATGAATCATGGATTTTCCCTTTTTATTGAGTCGCGTTATTTGCTCATATATTCTGGGTTCCGGACCCTAACACGCTCACCATTGAAGTCCAGATACTTCCACTTGTTCTGATACTTTTCAGCACCAGTTTCTGATTCTCGACCTGACCCAATTTCTCAAAAGCTCTGCGATCCTTCTAACTGTATCATCATCAGGTTTCACTCCTAATTCCTCCATATCTGCAAATACCTAAAATAATCCCAGAGAAAATAAAAGCTTTCTACATTTCCTAACTAATATCACAGTATAGCCCATAATCAACCATTTAAGTCTTTCAAAAGAATAGCAGCATAAGATCAAAGGATAACTTACCTCTACAATCTTTTCTGGAACGTGATGGTGCTCATACAATGCAATCATCGAGAGAACAATGGTTTTGAGACTGATCGGTGTGTGCGTTGCAGAATTACATTCCAAATAGTCTCAGCCTCATCTATCCTTCCGTCCATATCCAATGCCAACAGTAGAGTGTCATATGTTCCCATAGTGAGGACTTGACCTTTACTAACCACTTACTGACCTGGGAAAAAATTGGTTTAGCACTTTACATAGAATGCCTACTAAAACAAGCTTAGTAGACTCACTCCCTATAAGGATGATTGATTTCTATTCATTGCTCTAGAAATAACAACAAGAGCGACAATAACATTAAAGCCTAATCCTAAAGTTGGGATCATGAATCATTTTCTTCATTCAGCATTCTTAATGCCCATCTCGGTACTATGTAAACTTGCATATACATTTTTACTGTCTCATTCTACATCCCATCTTACCACTCTGTTGCGTATAGTTTGAGGAGATATACCCTGTGTTTCCCAAAACACTATAAATATTAGAAAACTCAGCTGATATTCAATAGAAATAGAAGCGATAAACTCTGGTAACGACATGTACATGTTTCTTATGACACCATAAATAAATTGGCTTATACTCCTAAATATGTCTGACAATCAAAACAGTGATGCCAACCATGTTTGTATCTGATTTGAATAAACTGTAAAAGCCTCAGATGAATTTCCCAATTCTTTAAGATAACCATAGTAAATCAAACTGTCGTTCTGTTTGCCATGAACCATGACATAAGAAATCCTTAATGATGAAAACAGAGAAAACCTGAAAGGTTTTAAATGCTCCTCCTAGGCTCTGTAAAGGTCACTACAAATTCAACCATTGCAATGATACCAGACAACTATATACAAGACAGTACCATAACAACCATTTTTTTTTGCCATGAAATATTAAGCAAACAAACTATCCATAAATATGGTAATCAGTTAGAGGCACACACCTGAATAATTCGTAACCACTGGTTCCGTCTTCGCATAATTTCCAAAGCTTTTGCAGCAGCAATAACAGGAAATTCTGTCTCCCAAGCAGTCCATTTGTCCAATTCTCCACATATAGCTTCCTTTTCACTTGGAAGTTTTGAGACCTTTCAGAGATACCATACTATTGTGAGTTGCAAGACAAATATAATAGCACAAAATGATCAATTCCCTCTGTATTGGTGAACCCTCAAGTTTTTCCCAAAAGTATCAATTTGCCTATTTCCTCCCTTAAACTATGTGTATGTGCCCAATATAGTCATTTTGTGAGCCCACAATCAAATATTTAACTAATTAGTGACATGATAGTATTTGTTTTGCATTTCTTCTAGTTTATGCAATTTAAAAATTATTTTTCAATTTCAATTAAATGGATACACAGTAAAAAATTTAGAAAAAGTAGAAAAAATTATTTTGGTCTGAGAAAAAGGAGGCAAATTGATAAAACCCATAAAGAAATGCAAAGAAACATTTTCACGTCATTAATATGTTAAACATTTGAGCGTGGGCTCACAAAATGACCACGCTCAACTCACAAACATAGTTTAAGGGGCAAAATAGTTAAATCGGTACTTAAGGGGGAAGCTGAGAGTTTATGCATACTTTAAGGATGAGTTAGTTATTTTGTCCTTAAATATGTAAAATGAAGGGAAGCTGAGAGGTACTCATATTCTGCCTAAGGGAATATTTCAACCGAGAAAGCTTTTGACTGTAATAGATTCAAAAGGGGAGGCCGATGAAGCTCAACTCGGAGAGAAACCCTAAATCTAATCCTCTTAATTCCGCCATTAGAAGCAGAGGGGAAGAGAGGAGAGGGAGGGGGCAGAAACTCGGCTAGACAGCAGCCCAAACGTGTAGAAAGGAGAGGCAGAGGGTGGTAGAAACTGGGATAGACACCGGCCCAAATGTGTAGATAGGGGAGCCCATGACCGTAGCAATTCTCAAGTACTGCAATAACAAGAAAGAAATGGCCTTTTTCTTCAAAATTTTCTAGTCTAATAAGGGCCCGATTGGTTGGCCTAGAAACCAAGTAAGCACATTATAGAAAATTTATTTTATATTCTTTTGTTTGGTTCCCACTTTAAAATCAACATGGAGGGTGAGGTGGCACCCTCCTGTGGGTTGTTTTAACTCCTATTTTAGGAAACACATTTCAGAAGTTTTGTAAGGAAATCACTTTGAAACTTATTTAGATAATTTTTAATCAGATTTCCTTCTTCTATTTTTCCAGGGAAAGAAACTAAATGGCCCTAACCCTACAACTAAATGATAAGACTTGTGCTTAAAAGCTGTCTCTAGGATTGTTTGGTTCACATGAAATAGACTTAAAATGGTAAACATTACAACAAATTTTTATTTACAATGTTTGGTTTGTAACAAGGTAGTCGAGTTATTGGTAATTGAATTTACATTTTGTAAAAAGAAGTCGCATTATTTGTTGTAGTCAATTTGGCCATAATAAATGTTGCAAGTTGTAGGCGATAAAATTGCTTATCGATGCGAGCGAGACTTCGTGGCGGTGGATTGACAACCAACGATCCATTCGACAAGCCGTATAAAGCAAGCGCATCGCAGCGTAAAGCGTCGGCGAGCACATGGTAATCGGCAAGGCTGGTAGAAAACGATGGCGGCCGGGGTTGACTAAACTCAAAGCGTTGGGAGCCAGATCAAACGTGCCAGTCGTCAGCAGGCGTTTGAGCTCGAAAGTTGATCGAGACGCGGACTCAAACACAATGGCAACATCAGGAGCAAAACCAAGCGGGAAGACCAAAAGAATCGACGGAGAAATGGCCTTAAAGCGAAGGCAGCAAAGGCGGCGCCCTCGGTAAACTCTCGGCCAAAATGGCCAAGGTAACCGGCCACTTTGGTAGAACCACCTCGACAACTTGGCCAGGTGGCTGGACAATCGTACATACCGAAATAACGACGGCTATTGTATAAATAGGGGGTCTTGAATTTTGGGGGACTTGGAAGGTTGGATTTTGGAGGATTTGGCTCTCGAGAAACTTCGGTTTTACGAAGAAATTACATACCACCCGAGATCCTGGCCCGTCGGCTTATGGTTAGAGCACGTGAGCACAAGTCGATCGACGTGGATCCACAAATCGCGGGTAAGAAAACTTCGGGTCGAACTCTGAGATACCCTCTAGGTTAAGCCGTCTTAATCTCGGGGATAGCTTATTTCGATTTTAGATCTTATGCCGTCCTTCGATCCCTCTCGCCGCAGATGCTGATCGCTCGTCCTTCCTTGAGTGTGATCCCCTCGGTAACCGTTTCGCCATTGACTTGAGCCTCATCACGTAGTTCGAGGCAGGGTTTACGGGGATCCGGTGCTTGCGGTGGTCAGCGGACGAACAAAAGTCCGACGCAGGGCAAAGAACCCGCATGGCGAGGATCCGTATAATAGAGATCCTCGTGTTTGTTCAAAAGGATAAAAAGTTGTAATTTTCATTTTCATTGTAAGCCTTAAATAAAAGGCAAATTTTCTTTCCTTTGAATCTTGTTGTAGGCCATGAAGGCGTAAACAAATTCAGCGGAGCAATGAATCTGAAGTCTACTTCGCGAACAGGCGACCGCAGATGGAACCAGCGGCTTCAACAAAGAAAGCGTCGTGTAACCGGATCGATCGGTCATCGAGGAGGAGTCGCGAGTTCGAGTTGACCGGAAGAAGTATGAGAATATCTCTCCTCTTACGTCGGATCAATTCCCCTTAAGTCGTTGGCGAGATTAGCCACTCGGGCGAGCTCATCTCTTTTCAAGGGACCTCACATTGTTGGCGAGGTTAGCCACTTGGGCGAGTTCGTCATGTTTCAAGAGGATTTAGGTGTGGTTGTCGAGGTTTGCCACTTGGGCGAGGCTCATCCCTTTTGGAGGGACCTCACATTGTTGGCGAGGTTAGCCATGTGGGCGAGTTAGCGGTAGGCGGCGTTAGTCTTGTTTTAAATGAACCCCGATGATGGCG
>WHSE01000167.1:0-46020 GCA_012295165.1 Asparagus setaceus
TTGACCGAGTGCGCTTTCGGCATTATGCCATACTGCGTCATGCAAGTCTTAGGATCCCCACATGTTCGCGGTAAAAGTCGGTTTGATTGTCATTGATTTGAACTTGCTACGGCTTCTTTGGCCTACAACAAAATTCAAAAGAAGCCTTTTATTTTAAAGTACAATGTAAAGATTACAACTTTTATCCTTTTGAACAAACCACGAGGATCTGTTATATCGAGGTCACCAGCTTGCGTCGAGTTCTTTGCGTCAGGGACTTTTGTGTCCGTGGACCGCAGCGCAATTCGATCCGGTAGGGCGAGGGTTACGGAACTCTGAGACATAAAGGGCTCGTTTCACGAGAGAAGCGAAGCGCTGAGGATCACTCACGAAGGAGAGGATGCGCTGCGGAGGATCCACCTCTGAAGGAGAGGATCGCGGGCGGGTGAATCTACTAGGAGAAATCCGGCTATCCACGAGATTAAAGCTTAACCTAGAGGGTATGTGGATTCGACCGAGTCAGTTACCTTCGGCTATAGATCAGGCGTCGGTGAACTTGTGCTCGTCGGTGCTTCGGGCGAATCGCGTCGGCTGCTCGTGGATCTCGCAAAATTCTTGAAGATCTCGAAATCCAGCGCTCTTAAAATCAACCGAAATCGTCAAAGCCCCCGAGAGGCGACACCCTATTTATACAAATCCGGGTGTTTAATCTTCGGCCATGGTGGTAACCACCTCGTGAGATTGGCGAGGTGGCTCGACCAAAGTGGCGGCTACCTAAACCACTTGGTAGGGTCGACCAGAGTGGTAGGGTGGCTCAAACCAAAGTGGTTGGAAACCACTAAACCCACTTGGTAGAAGTACCTCGACCAGGTTGGCGGGAGTCTTGCCCGCTCTCGCCGTTTCGGCGTCGTTTTTCGTGGATTTCGTTTTCCGGCGTTTTTTCATCTCGGGCGAGTTGCATGCGTATTTGATTAGGGACAAGTTCTTGGTTACGTTCGGTTCAGCGGTCTGAGAATCCGATCGTGCGTTCAAGTCCGGTTTAAGCCGGTGCTTGTGGCTATTTGTGGGTTTTGCCGTAAGGTTCGCGTCTTAACGATTAAGCGTCACGTATCATTTGATGGGTTGTCATTGTGACTCCCGTCACGAGTTGGTTTAGGGATCTTGTAAGTATTTTCAGCGCTTCTGAGATACCCCTCAGCGTCTCGGTCGATTCTTGATGATGCAGGATGCTTTGGACATGATGGTTCGGCCTTGATCGGTGAGGTCCCAAAAGATAGCTTTAAGTCTTGATTCTTCGGACCATCCGGTTCTTTAGGATTTACGATAAGATCGCGGTCTTGCATTTGTTAATGCGACGGCTTGTTAAAATCTTGATTGGTGGGTGAGTTTTGTTTTTGTAACTTCGTGTCGGTTGGTTGTTGTTTGACTAACCATGGACTTTTGGACTTATCAGGTATGTCGTGAACTCCTTGTTGGCGACCGTTGGTTAATGTCGAATACATGGAATTTCATAACCTTGATCGGCTATTTCTTCCATCATCCGTGTGTTGTTGGTTTAACCATGAGGGACTAATCTTTTCATGGAGATATCCTCCAAGGATTCCTTGTCGAAACAAGACCATTTGTCTTTCAACCATCGTCTTGGCCGATTCGTGAATGTGGCGCTTTGGCCTTTGTTGGGATATAATTATTCATAGTGGGGAAGTTCCTCGAGATTTGGACATATTGTCGGTGTCATCATGACTTTCATGCCTCGTCGATTAATCCTCTCTTGGATATTATGGTGGGAGAAATTAGGGGTTATCGAGTTATCCTTAAGAATATGGGTTTATTCTCAGGGAACTCCTCGTTGAAAATTTGGAAACGGTTTATAGTAATCCTAGTTGGGTAGGAGGATTAGTTGATTTCGGTCGGTGCAATCGCCGCGATCGAGTTATCCTAAAATATTTCTTGTGAGAATATTCTTAGGAACTTCTCGACAAATTAGGAAGCGGTTTATACTACGTAATCCTAGTTGGAGTAGGATTAGGCGACGCGTTGATTTCGTCGGTGCAATCCATACTGATCAGTTATCCTAAGAATATTTCTTGTGAGAATATTCTTCGGGAACTTCTCGACAAATTAGGAAGCGGTTTATACTCGTAATCCTAGTTGGAGTAGGATTAGGCGTGGCGTTGATTTCACGTCGATGCAATCCATGATCGAGTTATCCTAAGAATATTTCTTGTGAGAATATTCTTGAGAACTTCTCGACAAATTAGGAAGCAGGTTTATACTGTAATACTAGTTGGAGTAGGATTAGGTGACAGCGTTGATTTCGTCGGTGCAATCCTTGCGATCATCCCTAAGAATATTTCTTGTGAGAATATTCTTAGGGAACTCCTCGACAATTTAGAAGCGGTTTATACTCGTAATCCTAGTTGGAGTGGGATTAGGCGGGCGTTGATTTGGGTGCAATCATACGATCGAGTTATCCCTAAGAATATTTCTTGTGAGAATATTCTTAGGAACTTCTCGACAAATTAGGAAGCAGTTTATACTAGTAATCCTAGTTGGAGTAGGATTAGGCGGCGTTGATTTCGCGTCGGTGCAATCCCTTACGATCGAGTCATCCCTAAGAATATTTCTTGTGAGAATATTCTTAGGAACTCCTCGACAAATTAGGAAGCAGGTTTATACTAGTAATCCTAGTTGGGTAGGATTGGCGACGTTGATTTCGTCGGTGCAATCCATTACGATCGAGTTATCCTAAGAATATTTCTTGTGAATAGGAACTCTCGACAAATTAGGAGCAGTTTATACTGGTAATCCTAGTTGGGTGGATTAGGATGGCAGGGTTGATTTGCAGTGACGGCAGGGCGGAATGAAAGAATATTTCTTGCGTAATCCTAGTTGAGTAGAATTAGGCATGGTGGATTTCACACATCGATTGCAATCCATGCGATCGAGTTATCCCTAAAATTTCTTGTGAGAATATTCTTAGAGAACTTCGACAAATTAGGAAGCGATTTATACTCGTGTATCCTGGTTGGGTAGGATTGACGTGGTTGATTTAACGTCGGTGCAATCACGATAGAGTCATCCTAAGAATATTTCTTGTGAGAATATTCTTAGGAACTCCTCGACAATTTAGGAAACAGCTTATACCGTAATCCTAGTGGAGTAGGATTAGGCGACGCGCTGATTTGCGCCGCAGTAATCCGCACGATCGAAAGTTATCCCTAAGAATATTTTGTGAGAATATTCTTCGAACTTCGAAATTAGGAAACAGCTTATACCGTAATCCTAGTTGGAGTAGGATTAGGCACGCTGCTGATTTACGCCGGTGCAATCCGCGACGATCGAAGTTATCCCTAAGAATATTTCTTGTGAGAATATTCTTCCAGAACTTCGACAAATTAGGAAACAGTTTATACCGTAATCCTAGTTGAGTAGGATTAGGCGACGCTGATTTACGCCGGTGCAATCCGCGACGATCGAAGTCATCCTAAGAATATTTCTTGTGAGAATATTCTTCCGAACTCCTCGACAATTTAGGAAACAGCTTATACTGAATCCTAGTTGGAGGGATTAGGCGAACGCTGATTTCGGCCGTGCATCCGCATCGATCGAAGTTATCCCTAAGAATATTTCTTGTGAGAATATTCTTCCGGAACTTCACAAATTAGGAAACAGTTTATACTGTAATCCTAGTTGAGTAGGATTAGCACGCTGCTGATTTGGCCGGTGCACCAAGACGATCGAATATCCCTAAGAATATTTCTTGTGAGAATATTCTTCCGAACCTCACAAATTAGGAAACAGTTTATACCGTAATCCTAGTTGAGTAGGATTAGGCTTAATGCTGATTTAAGGCCGGGTAATCCGCATCGATCGAAGTTATCCCTAAGAATATTTCAATATTCTTCCCGAACTTCTACAAATTAGGAAAAAGTTTATACCGTAATCCTAGTTGAGTAGGATTAGGCGACGCTGATTTGCGCCGGTAATCCAAGACGATCGAAGTTATCCCTAAGAATATTTCTGAGAATATTCTTCCGAACTTCTCACAAATTAGGAAACAGTTTATACCGTAATCCTAGTGGAGTAGGATTAGCGACGCTGATTTGCGCATATATCCGCGACGATCGAAGTTATCCCTAAGAATATTTTTGTGAGAATATTCTTCCGAACTTCTCACAAATTAGGAAAAGCTTTATACCGTAATCCTAGTTGAGTAGGATTAGCGACGCGCTGATTTGCATCGGTGCAATCCGCGACGATCGAAGTTATCCCTAAGAATATTTCTTGTGAGAATATTCTTCCCGAACTTCTACAAATTAGGAAACAGCTTATACCGTGAATCCTAGTTGGATCGATTGGGCGACGCGTTGATTTAGGCCGGTGCAATCCGCATCGATCGAAGTTATCCCTAAGAATATTTCTTGTGAGAATATTCTTCCCGAACTTCTCACAAATTAGGAAACAGCTTTATCGATCCTGATTGAGTAGGATTAGGCGACGCTGATTTACGCCGGGTAATCCGCGACGATCGAAGTTATCCCTAAGAATATTTTTTGGGAAATATTCTTCCTGAACTTCTACAAATTGGGAAATAGTTTATACCGTAACTCGATTGAGGATTAGGCGACGCTGCTAATTAGCCGATGTGATCCGCAGACGATCGAAGTTATCCCTAAGAATATTTCTTGTGAGAATATTCTTCCTGAACTTCTCACAAATTAGGAAACAATTTATACTGTAATCCTAGTTGAGTAGGATTAGCTTAATTGATCGCCGATGCACCGCATTCGATCAGTTATCCCTAAGAATATTTCTTGTGAGAATATCTTCCGGAACTCTCTAACAATTTAGGAAACAGTTTATACTGAATCCTAGTTGGAGTAGGATTTGGCACGCGGGATCAAGGCCGATGGGGGCTCATGAGGTGTTATTCTCACGAAAATCTTCGTAATCTTTCCAAATCCTATGAGGGAGTAGGAGCCAATCAGCGGACTGATTTGGCACTATTTTGACATCAGGATAAGGTTCCAATTAGGACTCCTAATTAGGGGCTGATTAGAGTCCTAATTAGAATTGATTTGGGCTCAATTAGAATTCCTACTTCTTGCCAAATAGGAGTCCTTGTTCAAAAGGATTGGGTTCATATGGGGTTGTTATAAATACCCATAATCCCTCCTTTTCTCGACATAGGCCGCCCCATGGCTCTTTTGTTTTGTTTCATCTCGTCTCTCGCCGTCTTATCTCTCTCAAACAAGGTATATGCATGAGTATTTTACAATGCCCCCTTTTCTTTCTCTCTTTTTGTGCGTCACGGTGATCACGGACGAGGAGAGGAAACGAGGCGATGGACGGGCGTCATTTGAAGCGGCCAGCTGGCCTGAAGCGCCTGAGCTATGCTGGGCGAGAACTGGCTGGCACAGGCACTGGTTTGAACTGGTAACTGAAGCGCCCACCAGTGGCGCTGGCCCAGCGGCATAAACGGCACTGAAGCACCGAACTCGCTGGCATTAACTGAAATGGCTTTGAAGCGCCACCAGTAGCGCTGGGCGAAACTGAAGCGCGGCGGGGCACCCACCGATCCCGGCGTGACTGGCGTGTTTTGGCCTCGGTCGCGTTGGTTGTTGCACGGTTGTGGGCTGGTGGTCTTCTTGATGCCCTTCTTGTTGATTTTCAAGAGCATATCGACTTTATTTGTCTTCTCTTGCGGTTTCAATGTAGTCGCGAAGATCTCATGCTCAGAAAGTCGATCAACTTCGCTGCGGCGTGAATGCCGCCTCCTTCTTTGGTGGTCGCCCGGCGTTATTTCTTCATATATACGTTGTATCCCGCAGGCTCTCGCTGTGGCGATTGGGAAAAACGAAATCCTCGCCGTTGGGGACCCGGCCCAGTTAGTACACTTTCGTTATGACCCAGCCGTTCTCCCGTGGGCGATTGGGAAGAAATCCTCCTTTGTGGGGACCGGCGCTTCTGTGTACTCGTTATGACCCAGCTTCGTTCTCTTTGTGGCGATTGGGAAGAGCGAAATCCTCCTTTGTGGGGACCGGCGGCTGAGGTGGTTTTGCTTGGTCATCACCCGTCTCGATGTCTTTAGCGGGGCGATTTCATCTGTACCTTTGCTGTAGAGCGAAATATATTGCGCTTTGTTTACGGACTATATTTATCGTTCTCAGGGTGTCGATACGGATGAAATCGTCGTGCAGATATAAGGTAAATGACTCAATCTCATGGGTTTACGAGAAGAGTTCTCGCCTTATCTTTGTTTCAAATATTCCTCCTAAATGATCATTAACCCTTTGTTCTCTTGTGGTAGGCGGATGCTCAGATGATTATTAGATCTATTTGAAGGCTCCAAATGTCAAGTCTCGATTCTTAAGGTCATCAGGAGAACACCTCTTTCCAGGGAAGCGAACCCGTGTGAGGAAGAAACCGTGAGAAACTGAGCCTCTGATCATAATTTGGGATGGCGAGTTTGAGGATCGCTTCCATCATCCAGATCGCCTTCCTTCTGACCTTGGCCAAAACCGGGATTTCAGACCCGCCAGTATAGAGGCGGTGGAAGCTGGTTAATCTTGGCGGACCACTTCCACAGATTCAACCTATCGCCGAGATTGCCCGGGTCAAAATCTGCCGTTCGACTCGGTTACGTGATGGGTCTCCTTCATTTGTTGGAGAATGGTTTGAAGCAGGCGATCTCTATTATCGAGGTTAGATGGGCGACCTTTATGGTCTTACGCCCATTCATATTGAGTAGCTTGGAGGAAATTCGTGTTGGTGGCCCTCGGCTAGCTAATCGTTGTGAGCAAAAGCTAACTAGGCGGCTAACTCTTGCGTCACCGTGTGGAAAGTTTAGCCTTTTTGAATCATGCAATGAGGTGATGACTCATCGGCGAGGCTCGGATCAAGGCTTCGTGAGCGCACCTTTCGCGAGAGGAGAATATCGAGCAAGAGGTCATTTTTCGAACTCATATGGCGGCGGTGTAAACTACTTGTCGAGATAAACTTGTACCACACCCATGTCAAGCGCACGGGGAATCGGAATTGTTCAAGGGAGAAGGCGGCGAAGAATTTCCGCAGCGTGAGTGCACGAGTCGAGGATGTCGAACGTGAGAAGCAAGTCCTCGGCGTCGTCGGGAACATCATTGCTATTGCCTTGAACTCTGAGAGGAACTTGAGAAGGAAGCCAAAGCTGGGTTCGGCGAACCGGGGAGAAAAATTAGCCACCGTCAAAGTGACCTCGCTTCCTTCACATTACTAGATTCGCGGCGAAGTCGGCGTGTTGCTTTGGTCTTGAGGCTTTTACGTTTTCTTTGTTCAGCCGTCGTTGTGATTATCACAACTTTGCTTGAATCGATTGTCTCGACAATTGTAGCTCCTTTATATTTGCTTCAAATGAATAAGATTCATTCCTTTCATTGCTTATTATGATTCTTTTATTTAAATGCGAAATAATTAACCATAATATTTATAGGTTTTGGCAAATCCTCGACCATCAACGGCTTTGATTAGCCTTTACCAACTACCGTTTGAGTTGGGCTGGCGTGCGGATTATCACGATCCGTTCATGCGTGGCGTTGTGCTAAAGAATGAAACTCTTCTAGACTTGTTGCTATGATATTGAATACATAGGCTCCGGTACTCTTTACGGGCAAGAGATCACCCGACAACGCGTGTGGCGTTGGCTTAATCCTTCTTAGGCCGGGATGAAATACCCGAATCGAACTCAGTGTCTTCTTCAATGGGAAAAAGACTAAACCGGACAGCAGCGTGTGAGGCGTTGGCTTTATCGACAGCGTGTGGTCGACTTTAGGGTTATTGGCCAACCCCGGCCTTCAACGGGTTTGATGAGCCTTTACCAACCACCGTTTCGGTTGGGCTAGCATGTAGATTTTCTAAATCCGTTCTACAGCGTTGTGCTAAAGAATGAAACTCTCTTAGACTTAATGCTACGATGTTGAATCTGGGCTTCGTCTTTTATCAGGGAATAGACTACGCGACAGCGTGGTAGGCGTTGGCTTTATCCTTCTTAGGCAGGATAAAAACGAGAATCGAACTCTGGTATCTTCTTCAATGGAAAAAGACTAAACCGGCAGCAGCGTGTTAGGTGTCGACTTCATCCCTTCTTAGGCGGGATAAAATACCCAGAATCGAACTCGGGTCTTCTTCAATCGGAGAAAGACAAAACCGACTTGGCGGGTGAAGCGTTGGCTTTATCCTTCTTAGGCTTGGGATAAAATACCCAAGATGAACCTTGGTGCCTTCTTTTGGCCTTGAGCAGGAATAAGATTGATTGAGGTGGGAAAAGAAGAAAGTGGGATCTCCCTCCGAGAACGAAGAGACTCGAGGTGACCTTCAAAGGACAACACAGTGCGAAAATCGGCGCATACCTTCGGTCGGCTACCTAAGATGAAAGATGGAACTAAAAGTGGGATCTTCACTTTGAGAACCGAAGAGACATAGGTGACCTTCGAGGCGGACTACACAGTGCGAAAATCGTACGCATACCTTCCGGTCGGTGCTACCTAAGATGAAAGATGGAACTAAAGTGGGATCTCCGCCGAGAACGAAAAAGACTTCGAGGCGACCTTGATCGGACAACTGTGCGAAAATCGGCGCTATACCTTTAGTCGAGCTACCTAAGATGAAGATGGAACTAAGAGTGGGATCTCCACTCCGAGAACGAAGAGACTTCGAGAGCCAGTAGGACAACACAGTACGAAAATCCGGCGCATACCTTCAGTCGGCTACCTAAGATGAAGATGGAACTAAGAGTGGGATCTCCGAGAAGCCGAAGAGAGAGACTCGAGGCGACCTTGAGGACAACCTAGTCACGAAAATCGGCACATACCTCCGGTCGGCTACCTAAGATGAAGATGGAACTAAGGTGGGATCTCCACTCGAGAACCGAAGAGACTCAGGTGACCTTCAAGGACAACACAGTGCGAAAATCCTGCGCGCACGCCGGTCCGAGCTACCTGGGAGAGATGGAGCTAAGAGTGGGAACTCCCTCCGAGAACCGAAGAGACTCGGGTGACCTTGGTGAGGACAACACAGTGCGAAAATCCCGGTGCATACCTTCAGTCGGCTACCTAAGATGAAGATGGAACTAAGAGTGGGATCTCCACTCAGAGAGCCGAGACTTCGAGGTGACCTTGAGGGACAACACAGTGCGAAAATCGGCGCATACCTTGGTCGGCTACCCAAGATGAAGATGGAACTAAGAGTGGGATCTCCACTCCGAGAAGCGAAAGAACTCGAGGTGACCTTCGGTCGGACCACAGTGCGAAAATCCGGCGCATACCTTGGTCGGCTACCTAGGAGAGATGGGACTAAGAACCCCTCCGTTTATCGAAAGGGATCGATGCTTGGAGAGGAAGAATTTTATATTCTATCTCCGGTAAAGGATTTTGATTGGGCCTCTTGTTCATAGAAGGAATCAAGAGGAGATTGTGGCAATGTACCATAAAATTTGTAGGCCCATCAAGGGATTTGATCGGTGGGGAAAACTGATTGAGGATAAATCTAGGTTATCCTCAAGTGAGTAACACATCTCACGAGGAACTTCCCGTTGAAGCGGGTTATCAAGATACTAAGGGTAGTATTTCTTGGGGAACTTCCCATTATCGGCATTAATTGCGGTCACCATTTTGGGTAATTAGGCGGTATGCACCATTAGAGTAAATTGTTTCTATTACAAGCGGACCCTCCCATTTAGGTTGAATTTACCTTTCTTTTTGGAAGTGAGGATTATCGATTAGTGGCGGCGGGGACCAAATCTCCTTCTTTGAAACTCCGTTGTCGTACTTTCTTATTGAAAGCTCTCGACATCTAGCTAGTAGAACTCAATCGTTGTTGAGCTTCGGCTTCTCATCTAATATCTCAAGCTCTTGAGGCGTTTTGATGTTGTTCTTGGTCGTCATCTGTTGAAAGAGGCGTGCAGTGCAATTTGGATTTCCAGCGGGAGAAGCTGCCGCACCGTGGAGCCGAGAATCACGGGGTCTCTCCGTTGGCGTCGCGTCTGATGTGCGTGCCCGAGTGCTTCTCGAGTTTATCATCGGTCTACGCTTGTTACTCTTCACAAGCTTGAGAATTTTAATGATTGTCTTGTTGAAGCATACCGGCTAATCCATTTGCGGCTAGATTATAGAACATTGGCGAGGCGTCTTGTATCTTGAATTTCATAAAACGATGAAGGAATTGCGATGAATTAGGGACCATTGTCATGCACGATCCGTCTTGGGACACCGTGTCGGTAAATGACATGGTGTTTGATAAATTGGCGATAGTACTGCGCTACTTCTTTTAGCGGGATTGCTGACCCACTTGGAGAAGTAGTCGGTAGTGCTAGAATAAACCGATCGCCTTTGGAGACGGAGGAAAAATGAGACCTACAATGTCCATTCCCCATGTCTCGAATGGCGGGATGTGGTCTTCGCCCATTCATATTGAGTAGCTTGGAGGAAATTCAGTGTTGGTGGCCCTCGGCTAGCTAATCGTTGTGAGCAAAAGCTAACTAGGCGGCTAACTCTTCGCGTCACCGTGTGGAAAGTTTAGCCTTTTTGAATCATGCAATGAGGTGTCGACTCATCGGCGAGCTCGGATCAAGGCTTCGTGAAGCGCCTTCAGCGAGGAGAATATCGAGCAAGGAGTCATTTTGCGAACTCATATGGCGGCGGTGTAAACTTGCGGCGTCGGTAAACTTGTACCACCACCATGTCAAGCGCCGCGAAGTCGCGGGGCTGTTCAAGGGAAAAGGCGAAGAATTTCCGCAGCGTGAGTGCACGAGTCGAGGATGTCGCGAGCGTGAAAGCAAGTCCTCGGCGATCGTCGGGAACATCGAGCACTATTACCCGCCCGAACTCTGAAGAAGGAAGCCGCTTCGGGTTGGCGAACGGGAAAAATTAGCCACCGTCAAAGCGACCTCGCTTCCTTCACATTACTAGATGCGCCGGAGTCGGCGTGTTGCTGGTCTTGAGGCTTTTGTTTTCTTTGTTCTGCCCAGCGTCGTTGTGATTATCACAACTTTGCTTGAATCGATTGTCTCGACAATTGTAGCTCCTTTATATTTGCTTCAAATGAATAAGATTCATTCCTTTCATTGCTTATTATGATTCTTTTATTTAGATGCGAAATAATTAACCATAATATTTATAGGTTTTGGCAAATCCTCGGCCATCAGCGGCTTTGATTAGCCTTTACCAACTGGTTTGAGTTGGGCTAGCGTCGGGATTATGGATCCGTTCATACGTGGCGTTGTTAAAGAATGAAACTCTTCTAGACTTGTTGCTATGATATTGAATACATAGGCTCGGTACTCTTTTCGGGCAAGAATCCGCGGCAGCGTGTGGCGTTGGCTTAATCCCTTCTTAGGCCGGGATGAAATACCCGAGTCGAACTCGGTGTCTTCTTCAATGGAAAAAGACTAAACGGTAGCGTGTGGTTGGCTTTATCCGAAACAGCGTGTGGTACCGACTTTAGGGTTATGACCCGGCCTTCAAGGGTTTGATGAGCCTTTACCAACCACGGTTGGGCTAGCATGTAGATTTTCTAAATCCGTTCTACGGCGTTGTGCTAAAAGAATGAAACTCTCTTAGACTTAATGCTACGATGTTGAATCGCTGATACCGTCTTTTATCAGGAGGAATAGACTACGACAGCAGCGTGGTGGCGTTGGCTTTATCCTTCTTAGGCCGGGATAAAATACCCGAGATCGAACTCGGTATCTTCTTCAATCGGAAAAAGACTAAACGACAGCAGCGTGTTAGGTGTCGACTTCATCCCTTCTTAGGCTTGGGATAAAATACCCAGAATCGAACTCGGTGTCTTCTTCAATGGGAGAAAAGACAAAAGCGACAGCAATTGGCGTTAGCTTTATCCTTCTTAGGCTTGGGATAAAATACCCCAGATGAACCTTGGTGCCTTCTTTTGACCGGAGAACGACTGAACCGGAATAAGATTGATTGAGGTGGGAAAAGAAGAAAGTGGGATCTCCACTCCGAGAACCGAAGAGACTCAGGTGACCTTCAAGCGGACAACTGTGCGAAAATCCCGGCGCATACCTTGATCGGCGCTACCTAAGATGAAAGATGGAACTAAAAGTGGGATCTTCACTTTGAGAACCGAAGAGACATAGGTGACCTTGGTGGACTACACAGTGCGAAAATCCCGGCGCATACCTTGATCGGTGCTACCTAAGATGAAAGATGGAACTAAAAGTGGGATCTCCGCCGAGAACCGAAAAAGACTCGGTGACCTTCGGTCCGGACAACCTGGTCAATCCCGGCGTTATACCTTGAGTGGTGGCTACCTAAGATGAAGATGGAACTAGAGTGGGATCTCCACTCGAGAACCGAAGAGACTCGAGACCTTGGTAGGACAACACGATGCGAAAATCGGCATACCTTGGTCGGCTACCTAAGATGAAGATGGAACTAAGAGTGGGATCTCCACTCAGAGAGCGAAAGAGAGAGACGGCGACCTTGGTCGGACAACCTGAATGCGAAAATCCGGCACATACCTGGTAGCTACCTAAGATGAAGATGGAACTAAGAGTGGGATCTCCACTCAGGAACCCGAAACTCGGGTGACCTTCAAGCGGACAACCTGTGCGAAAATCCTATACCTTCGATCCGGCTACCTAGAGAAATTGAACTAAGAGTGGGACTCCACTCGAGAACCGAAGAGACTTCGGGTGACCAGTAGGACAACACAGTGCGAAAATCCCGTGCATACCTTGGTCGGGCTACCTAAGATGAAGATGGAACTAAGAGTGGGATCTCCACTCAGAGAACGAAGACTCGGGTGACCTTGGTGGACAACTGAGTGCGAAAATCCCGGCATACCTTGATCAGGCTACCTAAGATGAAGATGGAACTAAGAGTGGGATCTCCACTCAGAAGCGAAGAGACTTCGGGTGACCTTCGATCGGACCACAGTGCGAAAATCGGCGCATACCCGGTCGGCTACCTAGGAAGAGATGGGACTAAGAACCCCTCCGTTTATCACGAAAGGATCGATGCTTGGAGAGGAAGAATTTTATATTCTATCTCGTAAAGGATTTTGATTGGGCCTCTTGTTCATAGAAGGAATCAAGAGGAGATTGTGGCAATGTACCATAAAATTTGTAGGCCCGTCCGAAGTTTGATGATTGGGGAAAACTGATTGAGGATAAATCTAGGGTTATCCTCAAGTGAGTAACATCTCACGAGGAACTTCCGTTGCGGGTTATCACGAAGATACTAAGGGTAGTATTTCTTGAGGAACTTCCCATTATCGGCATTAATTGCGGTCACCATTGGGTAATTAGGCGGTATGCACC
Organism: Asparagus setaceus; assembly: GCA_012295165.1. Taxonomy (NCBI): domain Eukaryota; kingdom Viridiplantae; phylum Streptophyta; class Magnoliopsida; order Asparagales; family Asparagaceae; genus Asparagus; species Asparagus setaceus. Next base: position 13,298 of record WHSE01000167.1, read on the forward strand.
ATTAGAGTAGCTGTTTCTATTACAAGCGGACCCTCCCATTTAGGTTGAATTTACCTTTCTTTTTGGAAGTGAGGATTATCGATGCGTCGGCGGCGAGGACCAAATCTCCTTCTTTGAAACTCCGTTGTCGTACTTTCTTGTTGAAAGCTCTCGACATCCTAGCTAGTAGAACTCAATGCGTTGTTGAGCTTCGGTAGCTTCTCATCTAATATCTCAAGCTCTTGAGGCGTTTTTGATGTTGTTCTTGATCGTCATCTCACGTTGAAAGGCTGATGTGAATTTGGATTTCCAGCGGAGGCCTTGCGCAGTAGGCCGAGAATCACGGGTCTCTCGGTTCGCGTCGCGATCGATGCGTGCGCGAAGTGCTTCTCAGAGTTTATCATCGGTCTAAGCTTGTTACTCTTCACAAGCCCGGCCAGTTTAATGATTGTCTTGTTGAGGCATACGGCTAATCCATTTCGGCTTAGATTATAGAACATTGTGAGGCGTCTTGTATCTTGAATTTCTCCAAAAACGATGAAGGAATTCGATGAATTAGGGACCATTGTCATGCACGATCCGTCTTGGGACACCGTGTCGGTAAATGACATGGTGTTTGATAAATTGGCGATAGTACTTCGCCTTTACTTCTTTTAGCGGGATTGCTGACCCACTTGGAGAAGTCGATGAGTACTAGAATGATAAGCCTTTGTGAGACGGAGGAAAAATGAGACCTACAATGTCCATTCCCCATGTCTCGAATGGCGGGATGTGGCATTTCGGCGTACTCGACCGTCATGTCATCGTGGGCCAAAGTAGCCCATTCTCGATTCGATCGTAGAGCTTGGGACCAGGTGGTGCACCACATTCACCTTGTGTGGCTTCGAAGGACCTCTTACGCCTCTTTGTTTGAGAGGCATCGGATAAAGACCATCGTACCCGGCGATATATCACGGGTTTACGTGTCGTAAAAGAATCTTGGAGCTCTTCGCCGGATTGACTCTCTCTCCTTCACGTCTTCTGGTAGAATACCATGTAAGACGTAATCGATGATAGGAAAGCGCCAATCTCGGGGCTCCAACTTGGTTTGGGTTGCATTTACCTCTTTGGTAACTATCCCTTTGTCTTCTTGTACCCCATCATATATTGGTACGAAGAGCTGGTGAGTCCTGACCGTAACTAATTGCTCGGTCTCGGAGGGTTGTGCTAACGACACAGCTAACGCCGCCAGTGCATCCGCATGAGCGTTCTGAAGGCGTGGGATATATTCGATGAAGAATTCTTCGAACGAGTCTGCCATTTCCACGGCTACCTGATGATAGGGGACCAGATCAGGGTTCCTAACTTCGTAGTCACCACGGACCTGCTTAACTATCAGTTGTGAATCTCCATACGCTTCGAGATATTCGACCCCCAGCTCCTTGGCGAAACTAAGTCCAATAAGTAGCGCATTGTATTCAGCTACGTTATTAGAGCAAGGTTCAGTGAGTGAATAAGCACGGGGCATGACATGATTCCCCGGGGAAACTAAGACAACCCCGACTCCGGCGGAAATCTTAGAACATCCGGGGGCACTTGCCACATTGGTAGCTCGAGAGGCTCCGTCAAAATACAATCGCCATATTTGTTGGTGCGATGTAGTGTTGACTTCTTGAACTTCATCCGGAAGATCATCATATAGCTCAACTGCATCCGTTGTCGGGCTGGCAGCCAAGAGATCGCAAATCGCTTGTCCTTTGGTGACTTACGTTGTTTGAAGTGCAGTCATATTGGGACAAGAGCAAGGCCCATTTAAGACAGCCAACTCATCGAGGCGGTTGGGTCATAAATATTCGGACGGACATTAGAGATAACATAAATCGTCATCCGACTAAATAGTGCGCATTTTACGGTCGCGAACACTAATGCAAGGCCTTTGCTTCGACCATTGGATATCAGACTTCGGCCTGCCGACTAATGTTGGCTTAGGTAATACTGCGCACATTCGTGGCCGTCGTCGTCTTGTCTGCGAGTAAAGCAACAGTGATCCGTTGCCTTGGCGTAGATCAAAAGCGGTTTTCGACAGCGGTGCAACAAAACGAGGAGGTTTAGCGAGATAAGATTTGATCTCTTGAATGCCTTAGCGGACGGCGTCCCAAATATATGACGCCCTTCTTGTTCAACAGAAACGGTTGGCACTTCGGATAGGTTCGATATGAACCGTCGGATGTCATGTCGCCCTTATAACCGAGTTCTCGGATTTTTTCGGGGTTGCAATTCTTGAATCGCCTTCTTCTCCGGGATCGACATGGATTCCTTTGTTGGTGGCAATGAAGCCAAGGAACTTGCCTTGGACATCCAAAGGAGGCGGATTCATCTTTAGGCGATGGGCTCATGAGTTCGAAAACCGTTCTAAGATCTTTGATGTGATCTCCTTTGTCATGGCTCCACGACCAAGTTAAATTCGGCGTAGCATTCGACGGTTTTCGGAGATGGTCACGGAAAATTTCGTCATTGCTTTCGGTGATATGTGCACGGCATTTTTTCGGGCGGCATGGTACGTGTAACAATATATCTGATGATTACGAGTATTGTGTGTTTGGCATCATCGGGGTGCATCTTGATCGATTGTATCGAGAAACCATCCATGAATGACATTCTTTCAAATCCTTGCGTATTGGCGACTATGACATCGGTGATTGGAAGAGGAAAGTCATCTTCGGGACAGCGGCGTTGGTCTCGTGATGCGACCACAGACCCTAATCGAACCATTCTTCTTCATGGCCAGGGACTATATTAGCCACCCAATCCGGATCTGAATTTCCTCGATGAATCCGATTCTATGAGTTTCTTTACTTAGTCTACGATTGCACGTAAGATTTGTGGAAAGCGAGTCTTTCTGTTGCTTAGCCGGGTTTGGCATCATGCTTGATGTTGGCGATGTGTTGCCACATTAGGGTCAGTCATGTCCTCGTAACTCGGTGAATACATCAATATACTCCTGATTAGGGCAATCAACTCTTCCTTTTCTTTTCGGGGAGAGTATTAGCTGATGTTTATGAGTTTAGGATGCTCTTCATCACCCATATTAACTTTGGACTACCTCATCCTTAGTGGGGGTTCTCTTTGTTCGAACCTATCCCCAAAGCTGCTCTTGGAGTTGATGGATCCATGGGTCTTCCCATGTTGGCATGTCTTCATCACTCTCAGCGATGGAGGATCAGCTGAAGCCATATTTGACATTAAAGCCTTGAAAGCTTCTAGAGGCTGGTGTCGGAATCCCAGCCAGAAGAATGGGGCGAATGTCGAGTCTCCCTCATAGGGTGGATTATTATCAATCGACCATGAGCATTCATCTTCGAGGAGGATTAGTATCCCAATCCTTCTAAATGCATAGTAGTTATCAGGCTTCCCTCTTGGGACATATGCTGCTGGAGAGGACTTCGGGACCTGGCCAAAACATAGACCTTCTCCTTGTGTCAAGTTATACCCCATTTCTTCATGATACCGGTGTTTCCGGACTATATCGAAAGTGTGGGGGATAGGCCCATGTCGTCTTCATCTACTTCAAAGAAATGACTGGCGTTGGGCTGCATCTCCTTTTACGTAAACCAAGTCTTTTCATTACGATCTTAGTGGGATGGCAGTGTTGTCCCAAAGGAGTCTGAGGCTGTTTTAGGTGTAAAGCAAAATGGCCGAGTTGGTAGGTGCAACTTCGGATTGTTGTACAAACACTGTCATCACATCATTCAAAGACAAAGGATACTCTAAATTGTCATTTATTGATTCATGGCAATTTGACAATTACAATGTTCATCGAGCGATTCTTCATCGTCAAGATTGATTACAAGGGGTACAATGTCATTTAAAACAAAACCTCCACTATAATCAGGGATTCGGGTATCGGCTTCTTCGTAAGGTGCCTTGGGCCGATGATTCAGTTTGGACTCATTACCGTGGGGAGAGAATCGGTGAAATAATTCTCCATCCTTAAGCGGTTGTTTGTCGCGACCACGTCTTGACCTCATTATTACGTGTCTACATATTTGAACACGATGAAGAGTAGATGGGACTATAACATTATTGTGGATCCAAGATTGACCCAACAATAAGTTATAGGAAGTCTCGCGTCAATCACATAGGGTGACTTAGGACTTTAAGTCCCCATTTGGCACTTTATCGGGATCTTACCAGTAGAGACCGCTGGTGTTAAATCCATAAATCATTGTGCTGTTGATGCGACTTCTTGGCGGGAATTTCAATGATACATGGCCTTGGGGCATGATGCTCATAAGCGGAACCGGATCGACTTGGATCGGTTAACTTCACTGAGCCAATATACGGTGAAGTATGGCGGCCTATCGTGCTTGGAATTCCTCGTGCGCATCCTCGCTGCGGGGAAAGTGTTTGGTCATAAAGGTTGCATTCTTTGGCCGACTCTTACGGATTTGGCCTAATCAGGTGAGAAGACTTCGGGTAGAGCTTCTGAAGGGCTTCTCTTGTCTCTTTCGACAACATAGCGGCTTCGTAAAGTGATCCTGCTTGGAATATTAGCCGTTGTGCCATTACATCAAAGCGGTATGGAAGTTGAAGTTCGGTTTATCTCTTCCAATCGGGCGGCCAGATAGAGAATGCTTGGGAGTTGAACTTCTGTGGCTGTTTGTCTTTAAGCCTTTTCGGCGAGTGAGGGTGTTGTTGGTACCCCAGCTCGGCAGTCTTGGCATTTGGTCGGAGATTCCGGGGTACTTGTATTTATATTAGGTGTCAGCTCGGTGGCGTGGGCTTGAGCTCCCCTGGACGGTGGAATGTTACCACTGTTAGTCATCTCCCTCGGAATTGCGGAGTAGCATGGCATGTCTTTCCCTTCGTTTTGATTTTTCTTCAATGAAGAAGAGGCTACCCATTGCTCATCCTCAAGTAGGTGCGGGTGGATCCACGAGGACTTCGCCATTTGGGGCGTATATGATACAAGTCCTTTACGTTGCTTGTGTGGAGTGAGTCATTCACCGTCTTCATTCGACTTTGACCAGCGGTTTGGGTTCGAACCATGTCAATGGCGACCCAAAGCTTATGGACACGCATTTGCTCAGACCTTCTTCTCTTTGGGCGGCTTCATAGTAATGACCCCTCGTCAATTAAAGCTTGGATTTTATCCTTAAAGAGGCTTGAGGATTTAGTGGGGTGATGAATTGCTCTATGATCTGCGGTATTTTGGGTCATTAGTCCTCATTGCTTCTTCTTGATTACGAATGGGAGGGAGCTTGATCTTGTTATTTTCGACAAGATACTTGAAGAGACAGGAATCTCATAGTCCCTAAAGGAATAGGACTTGGGAATCGGCTCACGAGGCCTTCTTTTACGTGGCCCGAGGTTGCCGTTGATTGTCTTGGGTTCGCCGGCTATTCTTCTTCATTCTTCTTGTTCAGGTTAGAGTTGGAGCGTTTGGTTACATAGCCGTCTTGGCTGCTCTTTCCCTTTGCGCATGGGACAAAGTTAAACCGGAGCTTCGGTCGGTGGCCTCTTTGCCTTTTTCCTTTTGAGGAATCTTTCGGCTTGCTCTCCACGAACCTTCAAATCCTTCCATGTTATAGGCGGTGCTGTCCCCATTGCCTCGAGCCGTCTATCGACAAGTTGTTGTGGCAAGTGCGGAGGATGAACTCCTCGTTATCGGATCCGGCGGTTCATTGCCTTGTTAGAATCGTTTGACAAAGATGTCCACGGTTTCTCGTCCTTACGCTTCGTCGAGCAATGTGCCCGATTGATGCCGGTATGGTCGTCGAAGAAATTGGTGAAAGCTAGACTCCATGTCGTCCCGGTATGAATGCTCCACGGCAGGCGGCGGTACCAATCGAGGCGGCTCGCGGGGTGCCAGTGAATGGCCAGAACTATCGGGGCTACGTTTAGAATATTACCCGAATGCGACTTGAAGTAGATCAAGTCTTTGCGTCGGGAACCCTTCCGATCAAGCGGTGTGAAGTTTATTAAGTTAAACTTTGCGGGTATGGGATTGATTCCCCTCTCTCTAGGATATGGGCAAGGAATACTGTCTTCTTCACCTCTTGGCGAATCGGTGAGTTGATTTTGCTCGAGGTCTTTGATCTTCTCGCTCTCATGGCGACCATATCTACATTATGCCCGGTGTTGCGTGGTTGGGAGGTTATCATCCTCTTGTGCCTCTTCACGATGAATGTTGTCATCTTGGTTCGGCGTCGATCGCGGCTTCGATTCTCCTCGATGTTTTGTCAAGGCTTGGATCGATGGTGGTGCATTTCTCTCATCGTCGCATGGCCAAATCCATCTCTAGCTGAAGTTTTCCGTTGTTTGCCAATGCTTAGTCTAGCATTTTAGCCACTTGATGCATGCGATCATAAAGCGTTTCTTGGGGCTCCCTTCACTAGATCTGATATGATCGGGCGATTGGGAGCCGATATCGGCATCATCCTCGCGGGTATCCCTTTCGAGAAGCTTGCATTATCACGGACCGTCCGGATAGTCGGACCGCAAGCGAGTTAGCACGTTGCGATCGCTGGGAATAGCGTGATGGCGGTTCTTTCTCGTCATGTTGTTAGTGACCTCGGCAATTCATCCTCGGGGGATGTCATCCTTTCTTGATCGCGCTTGACCTAGGTCGGCGTGTTGGTGCTAAGCCTCACGGAAGACCGATACCCTTTACGGAGTTTCTTGGCGGCAATTGCACTCACGAGAACCGTCTTGATGAGCTTGGAGCACAAGCATGGCCGCGCGTCAATTTAGGGGAATCCTTCGAGATTTTCATTGCCCTTACCGCGGTAGTACAACTTCGTCGGTGTGTTAATGCAGGGCATCTATGCCGTGTGTTGGTGATCTCGGGTATAGCGTCGTCGTCATCGGGCAGGCGTCTCCTTCGAGAATGGCCAAAACTACAGTAACTTCGCCTTGACTTGGCTTATGTGGCGTGAAGTTTCGAGGGACTCGGACTTCGATCTTTTAATCAGGTTGGTGATGTCGCGAGGAATCTCGGTTCTTTACTGGAGCAGTAGCCTCTGTATGGTGACCGTGATCCCTTGAGGACTAGCGGTCCTTGATAGTTGGTTTGGTGGTAGTCGCGAGTTGGCTTCACTGCCGGTTCGAGAATCGCGAGCACCTGACCTTGGCGGTCCGGACTTGGACTTTGGCTGGAGTTTCGCAGCGCTATAGCCGCCGGCAGGTTAGTCGAGGCGAGCGTGGGCAAGCTGGGGTTGGGGCGCAGTTAGACTTGGGCCTCAAACGGTGATGCGTTGGTGGCTTCTTTCCACTTCCTTCTTCAACTCCGAGCCTGGCGCACTAAAGCTTCGTTACTGCAGTCTTGTGGCGGCTTCCGGATCGCTCACGAAGTGTGGGCGGTTCCGTTTGACCACGAACCCACTTTCGTTGGTTGGCGGCTTGGATAGGCAGGTCGATCACTTGAGTGAAGCCTCTGCGTAAGTCTGGATCTTAGATCAGCAGTGGCGGACCCCATCCACGGATTGCATGGCCTTGGCATGTTTGCGGCGCCATGCTTTGTCATAAGCCTGGCGGGCTTTCGGGAGATGCGGTAGCATCATCGGCGTTCATCTCCGACCATCGTGGACCGGGCCGAAGGGATTTCTTCTACGGCGGCCGAGGTTGAACTTCAGCGTCTGGGGCTCTACGCCGGAGGCTCGCCGGGTTCTCCTTGCGGGAGTCCTTCTTGGGCTGGCGCATCACGGAGGGCGAGGAAAGATGCTCACTTGCCTTAGTCGAACTTCGAACCGACCTCTTCCTCCACCGGGATAGGGATCAGCGGTTCGCGGCATGGCGACCTCTGATCACGAGGCGGTGGCTCCCAATGGTCGCCCGACTTGTTGGCGGTAAAAGTCGGTTTGATTGTCATTGATTTGAACTTTGCTACGGCTTCTTTGGCCTACAACAAAATTCAAAGAAATGCCTTTTATTTTAAAGGCGTTACAATGAAAAGATTACAACTTTTATCCTTTTGAACAAACCACGAGGATCTGTTATATCGAGGTCCCCAACTGCGTCGAGTTCTTTGCTGTCAGGGGACTTTTGTGTCGTGGACCGCGCAATTCCGATCGGTAGGGCAGGGTTGGAACTACAGGCGTAAAGGGCTCGTTTCACAAAGGAAGCGCGAGGGATCACGAAGGAGAGGATCGTCTGCGGGGATCACACTCCACGAAGGAGAGGATGTCGGGCGGGTGAGATCTACTAGGAGAAATCCTGGCTATCCACGAGATTAAGGCGAAGCTTAACCTAGAGGGTATCGTAGTTCGACCGAATTGATTACCTTAAACTTGTAGATCGGGCGTCGGTGAACTTGTGCTGTCGATTGCTTCGGGCCGTCGTCGGCTGCTGCGTGGATCTCATAAGAATTCTTGGAAGATCTCGAAATCGCTCTTAAAATCCAACAGAAATCTCGTTCGAAGCCCACGAAGGCACACCCCATTTATAAAATGCGAGTGTTGGTGGCTCGGCCACTTGGCCAGAGCCACCTGGCTCCTGGGCGAGTCACCTCGGCCAAGTTGGCGGTGGCTTCGACAAAGTCTGAGACTACTATAACCACTGGTAGAGTTCCTCGACCAAGTGGTAGAGGTTTCGACCAAAGTGGCCAGACCACTTGACCACTGGCAAGTACCTCGGCCAAGTTAGCGTCTGGCCGCTCTCGCGGTTTGGCGTCGTTTTCAGTGGTTTTCGTTTTTCATCTCTGGGCTTGAGTTGCATGCGTATTTGATTGGGACTAGTTCTTGGTTAGTTCGGTTCATGATCACAATCCTCGTCGTTCAAGTCGGTTTTAAGCCGTGCTTGTGGCCGTGGGTTTCTTGCGTAAGGTTCGTCTTAACGATTCAGCGTCGTATCATTCGATGGGTTGTCATTCGCCGACTCCCGTCCGCGAGTTGGTTTAGGGGATCGAAGTATTTTCAGCTTTCTGTCTGGACTAAGCTCCACCCGGACCACCATCTTCGATTTCAACTCCAGCGATTGCGGAGCCTGCAGAAATCAAGCTCAAATCTTGGGATCGGGGACCTTAAATCCAGTGACACCTATATCATAGATCACGGACACATCCTACAATCTATTGTTTGGTGACCATGGATTCATCGAATCGTCGATCGTCTACCCTCCACAAAGTCATGAAATATGTTGATGGCGAGGGAGAAGTCAAAACTTTGATAGTTGAGAAGCTTGACCATTCAAAGGGTAGAAAACTACTACGCTTGACTCGGTCTTCTTAGATTCGAGGCAGGAAAAACAGGAAGAAGATCTTGGCAATGGCCGGGCCAGAGCGAGGCGAGCAGAGGCAGAGGAAGAGTGTCGTGGAGAATTGAACTTGGATGTAGCGGGTTGAGAATGAGGTCAATAATGAAAATGTATCAGCGGTCGCGAGTGGTACATTAATGAAAACCCGATTTAGCTTACCGTGCAGTGCATCTTGAGATGTGAAAAAAGGCCGTAACGGATCACGAGCCTGAGCCATGGCATACACTATATCTTGCGAGGCATGTCTGAATATCTTACAGCTCAAATCATCCTCCTTGCGTCCGAAGAAATAGAAGATGTACAAAAGCTTTCTTTATGGTCGGCCAAAAGAAAAATCAAAACCAATTTACTTTGGGAAGGTCAATCTGAACCATCCGGTCGAAAAGCTCTGAAGATGACCTAGATCCCCTCGATATCATCATTATGAGATTAAAACTCTTCATATGATGAAAAAATGGAGCTATGATTTGATGGCAAGAAGATAAAAAGCGTGAAAGGAAATGAATCACAAGAGAGCCTAAGATGGCCAAAATGAAGCGTGAAGGCCACCTTAGCATTCAAGTCTGAGAGCGAAGGTCAACCTGCGTTCCAAAATCTGAAACATGAGGTCAACCTGCAGAGGGTCAACCACTCGTTCCAACCATAGAAAATCGGAGGTTAACCTGGCGTTCTAACTATGAAGCGAGGGATCAACCTAGCGTTCGGCGTTGAAACACAAGGGTCAACCTTGCGTCTCCATCACTAACATCAACTCGTTCCAAAACACGAGTTTGACTTTGGGTTCTTCAAGAACTTGAGCCCATCGAAACAAGTTCGAAAACCGACATATTTCGATCTGAAGGGTTTGTGGCAGGCGGCGGCATGATAAAGCAGATAGACCATAGGAGACTTAATCGAATCGTATGCGGGAGTTGGAGCAATCCCCTTGATCTTATGAGCGAGGACATTGAAGGATCTTGGAAGATCAAATACTGAAAAACTTCGAAAAGAGTTTGAGAAAAATCTCGAAGGAGAGAGCGGCTTTTCGAAATTGCAAAGAGGCGAGCAGATTCGTGATTTTACCTGGTAAATTTTAATTTTACCTCGAGGATCAATTTATACAAAATCAGAAACCCTCGGTTTAGAAACATCGCTAGTTTAAGTTGATTCGACCGAGAGGCTCACCTCAGGTGGTCGCGGTTTCCAGCTCCATGGGCTTACCTCCGGCGTTTTAATTTTCAGCGGGGATGCGCCCTAGCGTTTCAAAACTCTAAGCGAGGCTCACCTCGGCGTTTTAATTTTCAAATGTAGGGATCACCTAGCATTTTGAAACTTCAAGCGAGGCTCACCTCGCATTTTAGTCGACACTTAGTAATTTTTGGAAACTCCTTTTACAAGGAGTCAACCCAAACTCTTGAAAATCATAAAAGCGTGGTTAATTTGGCAACCAACTTATCAATCCTCTTCACCGGGATGATAGGTCCTCAAATTTGCTTAAATGCATAACCAACTTATCAATCCTCTTCAATAGGATGATAGGTCCTCAAATTTACTTAAATTAACAACATCAATCCTCTTCAATAGGATGATAGGTCCTCAAATTTAAGCCTTGTTCACACCACAAAGCGTAAATCTTTGTTCTAACCAAGCCCAAAACCTTATTAACACCACAAGCCCTAAGCCTTGTTCACAACACAAGCCCAAAACCTTGCTCACACCACAAGCCTTAAGGCTTGTTCACATCTAAACCCAAAGCCTTGTTCACACCACAAGCCCAAAGCCTTGTTCACACCACAAGCCTTAAGCCTTGTTCACATCATAAGCCCAAAATCTTTGCTCCAACACAAAGCTTTAGCTTAAGCCTTGTTCACATCATAAGCCAAAATCTTTGCTCACAACACAAGCCCAAAGCCTTGTTCACACACAAGCCCAAAGCCTTGTTCAACTCTGAGTCCTCGACTTGTTCCAATCATAAGTTCTTCAAAATAAAGTTCACAATTTAGTCAAAAGACACTACACTTTCAATGAAACCCGTGGACTTCTTTTTAATTTTCCTAAAGTGCGTGGCGTTAAAATACTTAGATCCGATACCACTTCGTGGCCGAGTCTGCGAATGATAACCATCAAATGATCGGGCGTCGAATCGTTAAGGCGAACCCGGCCAGCAAACCACGCGATCACAACCGCGGTTTAAGCGGACTTGAGCATTGATCAGTTTGGGGACCGTTGGCGGAGCGAACCAAAATAGATCCGGAATCAAATCGAGCCAGACAAGCAGAGGCGACGCCCGGCTTGGCGGAAAAAGCGACCGCGGCGAGGCGGTGCGCCTCGGCCAGCTTAGCAGAGGTACCGCGGCCAGTGAAAGAGTGGCAACGCCACTGGCCGAACCACCTCGGCAAGAAATTGGCTTCGGCCACTTTGGTAGAAACCACCTCGACCACTTGGTTTTGGCGGTTGGCAGAATTGGCTCGGCCAATTTAGTAAGTGGCTCCGGCCATGGTGGCTGAGCCACCACCTGGGTGCCATAAATAGGGGTCTTCTTCATGGGGGTTGGTGGATTTTCGGAGTTGTTGGACTTTTCGATTTGGATTCTGGTGATTTTCGGGAGTTTGGATTCTCGCGAGATCTCAGAGCGTCAGCATAGCGTTCAAGCAGAGGCAAGCCGCGAATTCGGTCGGCGTCGGATCTTCAACAGCGAGGTAAAGAACTTCGGATTCGGCTCTGAGAATAATGTGATTTCTCCTAGTAGATCTCACAGCTCGGCGATCCTCTCCTCGCCGTGAGTGTGATCCCGAAGGCGATCCTCTCCTTCCGTGAGTGTGATCCCCTTAAACCGTTTCCTTGGTGAAGCGAGGCCTTCCGTCTGTAGTTCGGAGCGGGTTTCTACGGATCGAATTGCGGTGGTCACGGACGATTCAAGTCCCGACGAGCGAAGAACCCACATAGCGAGGATTAGATAAGCGGATCGGCGTTTGTTCATTACAAGAAGAAGTTGTAATTTTCGGTTCTCATTGCGCTTAAAATAAAGGCAATTTCTTTTCTTTTGAATTTTGTTGTAGGCCCAAGGTATGCTTGAGTTCAAGCGATAATGAATAACAAGACAACTTTTAGCGAACAAATAGGCGACCGATTGGAACCACCAGGCCTCGAATCGGAGGTCGTCATGCATAACCGGATTCTTATCGGTGGAGGAAGAGGTCGATTCGAGTTGACCAAGAAAGTTAAGTATATATCCTCACCCTCCTCGAGATCGATTCCCCGCGCGCTCCAGGAGGTCTCTGCAAGGAGGGCAGATGGGCCTCGATGTAGAGCCCGAGGATGGCGAGTCCAACCCGCTTCAGCGGTGCGAAAAATCCCCTCGGCCCGAAGTCGATTACAGCGGCCGAGATGGAACGTCGATGGCGCCCAGCTCTCCAGTGAGCCGCCAAAGCGGCGAGCATGGCAGCAAATCGCCAAAGCGTGCAATCCATGGATGGGGTCCTTCTGGCGGATCTAAGATCGAGACTTCTGGAGAGGTTTCAGCCTCAGAGTGATGCGATTCATCTAAGTCGTCAACTCTAGGAGTGAATTAAGTGTCCAAGCGGAACGCTCCGCTTTCGAGGCGTATCCGGGCATCATGCACTTCTTACCGCGAGGCACGAGCTTTGGTCGCGGCAAGCTGCGTGAATGAAAGGAGGTAGTAAAGCGTGACATACCACGGGTTTGGAGGCCCAAATCAAACGTGCTCCAACCCGGTAGCGGCTTCAAAACTAAGATTGCCAATATTCCACTTCTGTCCGGCGCTCAAGCCCGAAGCCCGGCGTTACAAGCTTCGGCGCCAAAGTCCAAGTCGGCGGCCTCAAAGTCAAAAGCGTCTGCATCGAGTGAGTGGTGAAGCCAACTCCGCCACCACCACCAAATCAACTATCAAGGATCGTTTGGGTCCTCTAGAAGAATCCGCGGGTCCTCCTCATGCGAGGAGGTGGCACCCGATCCGCGAAGGAGGAAGATCCCTATGGTCCCTGCCGGAATAAAGGTAGAAGTCCAGAGTCCGCCAGAGGCCTGCGCTCACATAAATGAAGTCGGTGATTACTTTCGGTAATTCTCGGAAGGAGGCGCTTTTCGTCGGCGGCGGCGGCGTTATACAGGGGATCGTCTTAGGCCGCGGCGGGTTGCTCGGTACTCATCTGGGTGACTGTGTATTACGGCGAAGTCGAGGAAATCTGGAGGATTCCCCAAACTCATCTGTCGTGCTTGTGCTCTAAGCTCATCGCGGTGCTCAGTGCAATTGCGGCAAGAGAACTCGAGAAGAGTTTCGGTCTTCGGAGACTTAGCAAATACATCAAGACCTAAGTCAAAGCGATTCATGAAGGATGGTATCGAGAAGATGAATTGCCCGAGGTCACTAATAATATGACGGCAAGAACCGTCGTCACGGGCTATTCCCAGCGCGCTCGCGGTTAACTTCGTTCGCGGTCGGGACTATCCGAAGCGGTCAGTCGACAAACTTCGAGGGATACAGCGGAGGATGATCGTCGGATATTGGTTCCTGTCGCCTCGATCATACTATATGGAGCCCCAAGAAATGCTTATGATGGTCACAGATCAAGTGGCTAAAATGCTAGGCAGGCGTTGGCTAAACAGCGGAAAACTTCAAGCTAGAGATGGATTTGGCCATCGCGGGCGATGAGAGAAATGCATGACCAACAGATCAAGCCTTGACAAAACATCGAGGTGGTCGAGTCGGTATCGGACGTCGATCAAGATAGCGGCGACTTCGAGACCGGAGGAGAAAGCACAAGAGGATGATAACCCTCACGGAACCTGTGGCCTGCGCGTGAATCTTTGTTGTTCATGAGCGAAAATCAAAGACCTCGAGCAAAATAAACTCATTGATTTCGCTCAAAGGTGAAAAAACGGTATTCCTTGCCCATATCCCAGGAGTGGGAATCAATCCATGCGATCAAAGTTTAACTTAATAAACTTTACACCATTTGTGGGGAAGGGTTCCCGAGCGGACACTTGATTTACTTCAAGTGTCGCACCTCGGTCATATCGAAATGAGCCCACGATGGTTCGGTCATTTGTTGGTACGCCGGTGCCTTCCGATTGGTACCGCCGTCTCAAGCCGAGGAGCATTCCGGTGGGGCGACATGGAGTCTAACTTCCTCACCAATTTCTGACGGCGATGCGGAAGTATCGTCGGGACATTACTCGACGAAAGCGAAGAATGGAGCTTGTGGATATCTTTGTCAAGCGATTCCGAACAAAACAATGGCTATCGGGATCAATAATAAAGTTCATCCTCGATTTAATAACCGTCGATAGGCGTGCTCGAAAGGCAATGGGGACGAGCACCGTCTATGTGGAAGGACTTGAAGGGAGGCGGGAACAAAGGAGATTCCTCAGAGAAAAAGTGAGGAAAAGAGCCGGGTAAACCAGTAAAACCAAGCTGGCAATAACCAAAGGGGAAAAGGAAAAGCAAAGGCGTGATTCTTGAACTCGCGCGTTCAACTCCACCGGCGGCGGCAACAACAACGAGCGCCGCGCACTGAATCAAAATGGCAACACGAGACCCGCAAACGAGAAGGCCTGGTGAGAGTTCGAGGAATCTATTCCTTTAGGGAGAGATTCCGGTCTCTTAAATATCTTGTCGAAAATAACAAGATCAAATCCCAGGTCCGGAATCAAGAGGAAGCAATGAGGGACGAAGCGACCTAAAATCTGCTTGGCGTATCATAGGGCAATTCATCACCCACTAAATCAAACTTGCAGGATAAAATCCAAGCTTTAATTGGCGTGGGGTCATCACTATGAAGCCGTCAAAGAAAGAAGGTCGAACAAATCGGTGTCCATAAGCTTTGGGTCGGTGCCATTGACATGGTTTGAACCCAAACCGATTGGTCAAAGTCGCATAGAGGCGGTGAATGGCGACCCTCATAAGCAACACGAGAAAGGACTTGTATCTATCTGACCGAAATGGCGAAGTCTGTGGATCCACCAGAACCTGGCGGAGGATGAGCAATGGGTAGCCTCTTCTTCATTGAAGAAAAATCAAAGCGGAAGGAAAGGCATGCCATACTATTGGCAGTGCAGGGAGATGGCCAGAGCGGTGGTAACATACCGGTGTCCAGAAGGAACACGAAGCCAGCATACCAGGAGGCGGACCGATACAAATACAAGTGCAGGAAGTCCCGACCCTAATGCGAGGCAGCTATCCGAGGCGGGGTGCCAGCGATTCCCTCACTGCGTCCGAGAAGCGCGCTGCGGTGGCTGCCAAGAAATCCGCAGTGAAGCGACCACAAGAAAGTTGACTCGAAGCGATCTCGGTTCAATCACCCATTAGAAGAGACCAGGAAGCTCCAACACCATGCTCGGCGTTATGGCCCAATTAGCTAATATTCCGCAAGGATCCTCTTTACAAGCTATTGCGGTTGTCAAAAGAGACAAGAAGCTCTTCAAGAAGCCACGGTTGAGTTTTCCTCACCCGTTAAGTAGAGTCGGAAGAATTAGTTGTGATCACAACTATGCATTTACTAAACACTTCATCTGCCCAAGGATGACATGCATACGAGAATTCCAAGCACGATAGGCGCTATACTTCACGGTATATTGGCTCTAGTGAGTTAACTTAGGATCAAGTCGATCAGGGTTCATTATGAGCATCATGCCCTAGCGCCTCATGTATCATCTTGGAATCCACATGATGGCATCAGGCTCGGATGATCTCGGTTAACACTAGCGGGTCTGGGCTTGGTGGAAATCGGATAAAGTACCCGAATGGGGGACAAAGTCGAGAGTCACCTGCTATGTGATTGTGAGACCTCCTATAACTTATTGTTGAGATTGGACCTTGGATCCCGCGATAATGTTATAGTCCTCCACTCTTCATCGGTGTCTCAAATATGTTGAACACGCGAATAATGAGAATCAAGGCGGTGGTCGCGGACAAACAACCGTTTAAGGGGATGGAAATTTTTCGATTCTCTACTCTACGGTATGAGTCCGGCCCGAATCATCACGACCCAGAGGCGGGTGTGAAGGCGTCTGGCAGGGCTTGGTTATAGTGGTGGTTTTGTTTTAAATGACATTGTACCCCTGTAATCAATCTTGGCGATGAAGAATGCGTCGGATGAACTTATATTAACAAATTACCGATGAATCAATAAATGGCGATTTAGAGTATCCTTTGTCCTTGAATGATGTGATGGCGAGGTTTATACAATGATCGAGTTGCACTTACCAGCTTCGGTCATCTTGTTTTACAAAAGCTTCAAGACTCCTTTAGGACAACACTCGTCATCCAAGATCAAGTAATGAAAAGACTTGGTTTACGAAAAGTCGATTCCAGCGCCGAACCATTTCTTTGAAGTAGATGAAGATGATAATGGGCCTATCCTCCACATTCGAGATATAGTCGAGAGAAACAGGGTATCATGAAGAAATGGGGTACAACTTGACACAAGGAAGGTCTATGTTTTGGGTGAGGTCCTCGAGTCCCTCCCTAAGCGACATATGTCCCAAGAAGGGATAATTAATATTACATTTAGGCGGGGATTGGGATCACGAATCCTCTTGAAGATGAATGCTCATGCTGATTGATAATAATCCACCCGATGAAGAGGCGTCGTTAGGTGACTTGGGATTACGACGCGACCTGGAGAAGCTTTCAAGGCTTTAATGTCAAATATGGCTACGATCGATCCGCTCTTGTTGAGAGTGATGAAGACATGCGACATGGGAAGATCCATGGATCCATCAACTCAAAGCGGTTTGGGGATAGGTTGAACAAAGAGAACCCCCAGGATGAGTCGAGTTAATATGGGTGGCGAAGAGCATCCTAAGCTCATAAACATCGGCAATACTCTTCCCTCGGAAGAGAAGGAAGAAGTTGATAAGCCCTAATCGAGAAATATATCGATGTATTAGCTGGAGCTATGAGGACATGCGGGGACTCGACCTAATGTGGCGACACATCGCCTCACATCAAAGTGGATGTCAAACTGTCAAGCAACAGCAAAGGCGGTTTAGTCCACAAATCTTCGAGCAATGCGTTGTGAAGTGAAGAAACTCATAGAATCGGGTTCATTAAGGAAATTCAACATCGGATTGGGTGGCGAATATAGTCGATTCGAAGAAGAATGGTTCGATTAGGATGCAGTGTGACTGAGAGATCACGAGCGGCTGCTTGCCAAAGCGACTTCCCTCTTCCAATCACCGATGTCATAGTCGACAATACGTGTGGATTTGAAGAATGTCATTCATGGATGGTTTCGGGATACAATCAGTTAAAATGCACCCGATGATGCCAAACACCTGGCGTTGAGCAGCCATGAATATATTGCTACATGGTCATGCCATTCGGCTGAAAAATCTTTGGCGCCCGCGTACCAGCGGCGATGATGAAAATTTTCGGGACATCTCAGGAAAAGCGGTCGAATGCTCGTCGGCGACTTGGTGGTGAAAAGCGTGACGAAGGAGATCACATCAAAGACCTTAAGCGGTATTGAGCTCATGCGAGCTCATCAACTAAAGATGAATCACCAAATCCTTCCTTGGGATGTCCGGTGGCAAGTTCCTACGCTTTGTCATCACAAACGAGAGGAATCCACGTCGATCTTGACAAAGTAAAGCGGTTCAAGAGTTGCAACCTCAGAAATCGAGAGAACTTCGAGGGGTTACAAGAGGCGATTGGCTACATCCGGCCCGTTCATATCGAACCTATCACGGGAAGTGCCAAGTTCTCTAAGTTGAACAAGAAGAGCGTGTCGTTTATTTGGGGCGGCCTTTGTGTCGAGCGAAGAGATCAAATCGTATCTCGCTAAACCTCTGTTCTTGTTGCACGCGGTCGGTAAAACCGTTTACGATCTCGTCGAACGGATCACTTTCGTTAAAGCGCCTTACTTCGCGAGGATGTGGCGGTCCGCGAGCGGCGATGTATTACAGGCGAACATTGGTGTTGAGTCGATACCCATGAATTACGGCGGTGCCTTGCATTAGTGTTAGCGATTGGAATCGCGGCACTATTTAGTCGGACCGGCGATTTATGTTATCTCTAGCGTAAATCGGTCGAATATTTATGACCCGGCCGGCCTCAATGAGTTGGCATTTGACAAAATGGGCCTTGCTCTTGTCCCGATATGACTTGCACTTCAAGCGGCAAAAGTCGGTCAAAGGACAAGCGATTGCGATCTCTTGCGCCAACTTGCGACAGCGGGCCAGTTGAACTATATGGCGATCTTCTGATGAAGTCCGAAGTCAACACTACATCGCACCAACAAATATGGCGGATGTATTTTTGAACTTCTCGGGCCACTAATGTAGCAGTCCCGGATGTTCTACAATCTCCGCGGGGTCGGAGTTGTCTTGATTTCAGGGAATCATGTCATGCCCGTGCTTATTCACTCCTTGAACCTTGCTCTAATAGCGTGGCGGTATAATGCTACTTATTGGACTTAGTTTACCAGAATTTGGTCGAGTATCTCGAAGCATATGGCGATTCACAATTGATAGTTAAGCGGTCGTGGTGACTCACAGTGAGGGAATCTGATCGGTCCCCTATCATCGGATAGCCCGTTGAAATGGCGGACTCATTGAAGAATTCTTCATCGAATATATCCGGCCTTCAAAGCGGCTTACGCGGATGCACTAGCGGCGTTAGGCTGTGTCGTTAGCACAACCAGAACCGGCGACTAGTTCGGTCGGGACTCATCGGCTTTTATGCCGATATATGATGAGGTACAAGAAGACAAAGGATAGTTACGAGGAGGTACATAAAGCCAACAAATTGGAGCCGAGATTGGCTTTCTATCATCATTCGTCTTGCCGGTATTACTGGGAAGGCGAAGGAGAGAATCAATCGTGAAGAGCTCCAAGATTCTTCACAACGAAGACGGATGTTATATCGTAGAAGTCGATGGTCTTTACTCCGATGCCTCTCAAACAAAGAGAGAAGAGGTCCTTCGAAAGCACGAAGGTGAATGCGGTGCGCATCGGCTGGTCCCAAGCTCTGATCGAATCGGAGAATGGGCTACTTTTAGCCCACAATGATTAATAGCCTGCGATCGATGCGCTTCGGAAATGCCGCAGCGTGTCAAATTCCTTGAATTATATACATCGGCCTCGAGCGATTGCATCCTTGACCACATCGGCCATTGAGACATGGGGAATGGGCGTTGTAGGTCCTATTTTTCCTCCGGTCGATCAGCGTCGGTTTATTCTAGCGATCACAGGCTACTTCTCAAGTGGTAGAAGCAATCCAGCTAAAAGAAGTGAAGAAATACCGTCATCAAGTTTATCAAACACCATGTTATCTACAAACCGCGATTGTCCCAAGCCGGATCGTTACATGACAGCGGTCCTCAATTCATCGGCAATTCCTTAGGTTTTTGAGAAGTTCAAAATACAAGGCGTCTCGTCGGCGACCTATAATCGGTGCAAATGGATTGGTAGAGGCATTCAACAGGCGATTATCAAGATTACGTCGAAGCTTGTGAAAAATAACTTTCGCTGGCTGGGGCGATAAACTTCGGAGAAAGCACTGCAGGCATATCGCACAACCCGTGCGCGCCAGCCGGGAGAGCCCGTATTCTACGGTGTGAAGCAATTCTCCCATTGGAAATTGATTCCGTCATGCGCCAGCCCCATAGCGGGGATGGCGATTGAAGAACAACATCGAAGCGTCTCGAAGAGCTCGAGATGTTGGACGGCGCTGAAGCTCAACAATGCATTGAGTTTTACCAAGCTAGGATGAGAGCTTTCAACAAGAAGTCGCGACAGCGGTTTCAAAGAAGGAGATTTGGTCCTGTTTTCGGCGACCGATAATCCTTACTTCAAGAAGAAAGAGCAAATTGAGCCTAAATGGGAGGGTTATAATGGCGGTCTACTCAATGGTGCGTATGTCGCCTAATAGCATAAAATGGCGGCCGGCAATTAATGGATAAATGGGAAGTTCTGAAGAAATACTACGTTAGTGTCTTGGGATAACCGTTCGGCGAGGAAGTTCCTCGTGGGATGTTGCACCCACTTTTCTTGAGGATAACCCTAAATTTATATCAAATCAAATATGGGATGTATTTTGTGAACTTCTCGGGCCACTAATGTAGCCCGGTCCCGGATGTTCTACAATCTCCGGGGTGAGTTGTCTTGATTTCCCAGGGAATCATGTCATGCCCGTGCTTATTCACTCGGAACCTTGCTCTAATAGCGTGGCCAATATATCGCTACTTATTGGACTTAGTTTGCCAAGGAGCTGGGGTCAGTATCTCGAAGCATATGGCGATTCACAATTGATAGTTAAGCGGTCCGTGGTGACTCGAGTGAGAATCTGATCCGGTCCCCATCATCGAATGCCCGTTGAAATGGCGGACTCATTGAAGAATTCTTCATCGAATATATCCAGCCTTCAAAGCGGCTTAGATGCACTAGCTGGCGTTAGGCGTGTCGTTAGCACAACAGCCGAGACGTGATTCTGGTCGGGACTCATCGACTTTTGTCGATATATGATGAGGTACAAGAAGACAAAGGATAGTTACGGTACATGCAAGCCAAACCAAATTGGAGCCCGAGTTGGCTTTCCTATCATCGACTTCGTCTTGCGGTATTCTGGGGAAGGCGAAGAGAAAGTCAATCGGCGAAACTCCAAGATTCTTCTACAACCACGGAGACGGATGTTATATCGTAGGGGATACGATGGTCTTTCTCCGATGCCTCTCAAACAAAGGCGAAGAGTCCGCCGAAGCAGGGTGAATGCGGTGCATCAGCTGGTCCCAGCTCACGATGAATCGAGGAAATGGGCTACTTTTAGCCAATGATTAATAGCAGCGGTCGATGCGGCTCGGAAATGCCGCGTGTCAAATTCCGCGCGAATTATAATACATCGACCTCGGGCGATTGCATCGCTTGACCACATCACGGCCATTGAGACATAGGGAATGGGCGTTGTAGGTCCTATTTTCCTCCGTCGATCAAAGCGTCGGTTTATTCTAGCGATCACCGACTACTTCTCCAGACGTCAGCTAAAAAGTGGCGAAATGCAAATCATCAAGTTTATCAAACACCATGTTATCTGCGAGCCACGGTGTCCCAGGCGGATATTACATGACAGCGGTCCTCAATTCATCGGCAATTCCTTCATTAGGTTTTGCGAGAAGTTCAAAATACAAGGCGTCTGATCGGCGGCCTATAATCCATTTGCAAATGGATTAGCAAAGGAGCATTCAACAAGGCGATTATCAAGATTACGTCGAAGCGTGAAGAAATAACAAGCGAGGCTGGGGCGATAAGCTTCGGAGAAGCGCAGGGCATCGCGACATGCCTTGCATCAGCGGGAAGGAGACCGATTCTACGGGGTGACAGTTCTCATTGGAAATTCAGATTCAGTCGCCGCGCCCACCTAGCGGGGATGGCGATTGAAGAACAACATCGAAGCGTCTGAAGGCTTCGAGATGTTGGACGGCGCGGAAGCTCAACAATGCATTGAGTTTTACCAAGCTAGGATGTCGAGCTTTCAACAGAAAGTCGCGACAGCGGAGTTTCAAGAAGGAGATTTGGTCCTCGGCCCTTTCGGCGAGCATAATCCTTACTTCCAAGAAGAAAGAGCAAATTCAGGCCTAAATGGGAGGGTTAGTTTATAATAGAAGCGGTCTACTCAATAGTGCGTATCGCCTAATAACATAAAATGGCGGCCAAACAATTAAATTAGATAATGGAAGTTCTGAAGAAATACTACGTTAGTGTCTTAGGGGATAACCGTTCGGCGGGAAGTTCCGTGGGATGTTGCACCCACTTTTCTTGAGGATAACCCTAAATTTATCGCCATCAGATCAAATTCCTTACGGTAAAACACAAATTTTACGGTACATTACAAAATCCCTCTTGATTCCTTCTATGAACAAGGCCCTCAAAATCCCTTTCACTCGGGGATAGAATATAAAATTCTTCCTCTCCCGGTAAGATCCTTTTAAGTGACAAGCGGAAGGGTTCTATCTTTCCTCTAGGTTCTTGGCCGAAGGTATCTTGTAGGGATTTTCGGAGACCGGGTTGTCGCTGAAGGTCACAGAGTCTTCGGAGTTCTTGGAGTGGAGATCCACTCTTAGTTCCATCTCTCTCTCCTAGGTAGCGTGAGAAGATATCGTAGGGATTTTCAGACCAGTTGTCCTGAGTCATCTGAGTCTCTTCGGTTCGGTGGAGATCCTCTTAGTTCCATCTCTCTCCTAGGTAGCGGTGAAGGTATCTTGTAGGATTTTGAACCAGGTTGTCCTTTGAAGGTCATCACGAGTCTCTTCGGTTCAGTGGAGATCCTCTTAGTTCCACCTTTCATCTTGAGTAGCGCCCATTTGAAGGTATCTTGTAGGAATTTCGAACCAGTTGTCGCTGAAGATCATGGAGTCTCTTGGTTCTCGAAGTGGAGATCCCACTTAGTTCCATCTTTCATCTTAGGTAGCGCCGGTGGGTATCTTGTAGGGATTTTCAGACCAGGTTGTCGGTGCGCTGAGTTTCTTTGGTTCTCGGAGTCCACTCTTAGTTCCATCCCTTTTCGGTGGCGCCCATGAAGGTATCTTAGGGATTCTCGAACCGGTTTGTCACTTTGAAGGTACACGGTCTCTTGGTTCTCGGTGGAGATCCCACTTTTGTTCATCTTTCATCTTGGGTAGTGCGGTAGAAGGTATCGTAGGGATTTTGGACCGGGTTGTCATGAGGTCACACGAGTCGCTTCGATTCCTCGGCGGGGATACACGCTGTTGGTTTCATTATGAAATAGAACATAAAGTTCCTCCTCTCTCACCAATTTGTCGTATTAATCAAAACTCCTTAATCCAAGACTCTTCTTGGGGTATTTTATCGAGCCTAAGAAGGGTTAAAAGCAGGCACCGCAGCGTTGCGGTTTAGTCTTTCTCCGATTGAAGAAGACACGAGCTTCGATTACGGGCATTTTATCCGAAGCCTAAGAAGGGATAAAGCCAGCGCCTCACAGCGTTGCGGTTTAGTCTTTCTCCGATTGAAGACACGAGCTGGGATTCAGGGCATTTTATCCGAAGCCTAAGAAGGGATAAAGCCAGCGCCTCCCTGCAGCGTTCGGTTTAGTCTTTCTCAGATTGAAGAAGACACCGAGTTTGATTAAGGGTATTTTATCCGAGAAGCCTAAGAAGGATAAAGCCAGCGCCTCACATACCGTTGCGGTTTAGTCTTTCTCAGATTGAAGACACGAGTTGATTCAGGGCATTTTATCCGAGCTTAAGAAGGGATAAAGCCAGCCCTCCACCGCGCGTTGCGGTTTAGTCTTTCTAGATTGAAGAAGACACGAGTTTGATTACGGGAATTTGATCGAATCCTAAGCGGGGATAGGCGGCGCTAACAAGCGTCGTGGGGTTAGTCTTCCGTGAAAAAAACGAAGCCTGGCATATTCAATATCGTAGCATTAAGTCTAAGAGAGTTTCATTCTTTTTGCACAGCGTTGTGTGTAGAAGCAGTTTAGATAATCTACATGCTAGCCCAACTCAAATGGTAGTTGGTAAAGGCCCATCAAACCCGTTGAAGGCGGGGTTGGCCATAACCCTAAAGTCAGCATCACCGCAGCGTTGCGGTTTAGTCTTTTTCGATTGAAGAAGACACCGGTCCGATCGGGGTATTTTATCCGAAGCCTAAGAAGGGATAAACCAGCATACACCTGCATTCTTGGGTTTAGTCTTTTCAGATTGAAGAAGACACGAGTTGATTAAGGGTATTTTATCCGAAGCCTAGGAAGGGATAAAGCCATGCCTCACAGCGTTGGGTTTAGTCTTTTAGATTGAAGAAGACACGGTATTTTATCCGGCCTAAGAAGGGATAAAGCCGCTAACTGCAGCGTTGTCGGGTGGCCTCTTGCGTAAAAAGTACCAAGTCTATGTATTCAATATCATAGCAACAAGACTAGAAGAGTTTCATTCTTTTAGCACAACATCCGTGCGGAATGGATTTGGACAATCCGCTAGGCGATCAAGCGGTAATCGGTAAAGGCTAATCAAATCGTTGATAGGCGAGGGTTTGCTAAAATCACGGAAGTTAATCAACGGAGGGGTTAAGCAAGAAATGAACTTCATTTATAAAGGAATGTTGAGACAATTGATTCAAGCAAAGTTGTGATAATACATCTAAACAAAATCATATGACACGGTGAATGAAAGAGAAGAAAAGTCTATGACACATCGGACTTCATTGGGCAATCCGATAATGTGAAGGAAGCAAGGTCGACTTTGGCGTGGCTAGTTTTCCCTGTTTCGCTCGAACCCGAGCTTTGGCTTCCTTCTCAAGTTCCTCTTCCCGAGTTAGCGGCGATAGCGCGCATGTTCGACGCGTCGCCTCGAGGACTTGCTTCTCCGCGTTTAGTGGCATACGGACTCGGTACACTCCGGCGTGAAATTCTTCAAAGTCTTCTCCCCTTGAGCGGTCCACGATTCTGTCGCGATTGACATGGGTGTGGTACCGGTCTATCGGCGGCGCAAGTGGCGCTGCTCATAGGAGTTAGCGAAAATAACCTCTTGCTCACGATATTCTCCTCTCGAAATCTGGTTCACGAGAACCTTGATCAGAGCCTCGTAGATAGGTGTACGCCTCATTGTATGAATCAAAAAGGCTAAGCTATCCACGATACACAAAGTTAGCCAGGTGAGCCTTTGCTCTAGCAGTTAGCCGGTGAGGGAGCCCGACCGCATTTCCCCAAGGTACTCAACATGAATGGGTAGAAGTCCATAGAATTAAGCCCATCTAACCTCGATAATAGAGATGCTTTGTTTCAAACCATTCTCCAACGGTGAAGGAGATCCATCAGCTGGGATCCCGATTTTTGGCACAGGGCAATCTCGCGATAGGTTGAATCCGTGGAAGTGGTCGGTCAAGATTAACTTGAGGCCTCATGCGTCTATACTCGAAGGGTTGGAAACCACAGGTTTCGGTTGAGGCATGAGGCGGGGCGGATCGGGCGATGGAAGCGATCCCTCGGACTCATCATCCAGAAATTATGATAGTGAAGCTCGGGCCTGTTGGTTTCCTCTGCGGTGTTTGCCTCAACTAGCGGTTAAGCTTCCTCGGTGGAAAGAAGTATTCTTCCGATGACCTTAGAATCGAGACTTGACATTTGGAGCCTTGAGATAGGCAGTAATCATCAGACATCAGTCTACACAAGAAGAACAAAAGATGCTGAGATCATTTAGAAGGAATATCTTAAAAAGAAATAGCGAAAGGCGTTAGAACTCTTCGAAACCATGGATTGAGTCCGCGACCTTATAGCGGGTATGGCGATTTCATTAAGTATCGGTGCGGAGAGCGATAAATATAGTCGGCGTAAACAAAGCGGCAATATATTCCGTTCTAGAGGCAGGAATGCGGTATGAAATCGCTCCGTTCAAAGATGTCCGAGCGGTGATAATGAAACAATCGTGAAGCGTCGGTCCCATAAGGAAGATTCGGCTCTTCCCAATCGCCTCTCAAGGGGCTAGCGGGGATATGTATATACTAGAGAGATGTCGCGGCGGCACCACCAAAGAGGCGTGCATTCACAGCGGCATGCGGATTGATCGACCCCCAGAACTTCGAGATGCGGCGACATCGAGCGCAAAAAAGAAGACAAATAAGCGTCGGAGATATACTGTCGAAAATCAATAAATAAAGTGTCAAAAGCGGACACCAATGGAACGGCCATCCGGTAGAGCACCGCGAATCCGTGCGAGCGTATGTGTCGCGACACCATTCTCGAGCCGGCATGCCTACGGCAATGGCCAGCCGATCTGCCGGCCTTCCTGGTACGCCGTATGGCCTTAGCGTAGCCGCGGCGGTCTTGACCAGCGCTGACAGCGTATAACGCCAGCCTTGACCATCGACCAGCCGCCGCTGGCCGCCTACCGCCGCCCGCCGCCCATGTGCCCTCGGTCCTCTCCTCTCGGTGGTCTCTGTAGCGATCACTGTCTGCGCTAAAAAAAGAGAAGAAAAAAAGAATTTTAGCTCTCATCGCAGCGTTGTTGACGAAGCTGGCAGACAACAAAGGAAAATACGAGAGAGAGGGCGGCCTAGGTCATGAAAAAGTGATTCTGGTGTTTATAACAACTATAGACCCAATCCTCTTTGAATAAGAGTCCTATTTGGCAAACAAGTAGGAATTCTAATTGGGCGATTGGATAGCCAAGGAATCAAATCAGTCCCTAATTAAAGTCTAAGTGGAACTATATCAGGATGTCAAGATAGTGCCAAATCAATCCGGTTGATTGGCCCTATTCACTCCTATATTTGGAAAGATTACGAAGGTTTATTAGGTGGGATAGCCTCCTACTTGAGCCCGCCCGATCAGCGTCGCCGATCCTACTCCAAGCTGGGATTACAGTATAAGCTGTTTCCTAATTTGTCGAGAAGTTCGGAAGAATATTCTCAGAAAATATTCTTAGGGACTTCGATCGTCGCGGATTGCGCCGGCGATCAGCGGTCGCGATCCTACTCACTAGGATTACGGTATAAGCTGTTTCCTAATTTATCGAGAAGTTCGGGAAGAATATTTCCACAAAATGTTCTTAGGGATAGCTTCGATCGTCTCGGATCACATCGGCGAATCAGCGTCGCCTAATCTACTCCAACTAGGATTACGGTATAAAGCGTTTCCTAATTTTGTGAAGTTCAGGAAGAATATTCTCACAAGTTCTTAAGGATAACTTCGTCGTGCGGATGCATCGGCCGATCAAGCGTCGTCAATCCTACTCTAACTAGGATTACAGTATAAAGCTGTTTCCCTAATTGCTCGAGAAGTTCGGGAAGAATATTTCCACAAAATGTTCAGGGATAGCTGATCGTCGGATCACATCGGCGAATCAGCGTTAAAATCCTCAACTAGGATTGCGGTATCGCTGTTTTCTATTTAAGTCGAAAGTTCTATTCTGAAATATTCAAGGAATAAGGGATAAATCGATCTTGAATGCATCGGCAGCGATCAGCGGCGTGTTGATCCTACTCAACTAGGATTACAGTATATAAGCTGTTTCTAATTTCGAAGTTCGGAAGAATATTCTCAATATTCTTAGGGATAACTTCGATCGTCTGAGGTTACATGGCGCCGATCAGCGTGTGATCTCCTACAACTAGGATTACTGTTTCGTACAGAAGTTGGAAGATTTCAAAAGAATATTCTTAAAGGGATAGCTTCGATCGATCAGGATGCATCGGCGCCGATCAGCGTGGCAATCCTACTCGACTAGGATTACGATAAGCGTTTTCTAGTTGTGAAGTTCAGGAAGAATATTCTCACAAGAAATATTCTTAGGGATAACGAATCGTCGCGGATTGCATCGTAGCGATCATGGCCTGAAATCTACAAACTAGGATTACGGTATAAAGCTGTTCCTAATTTGTCCGAGAGTTCAGGAAGAATATTCTCACAAGAAATATTCTTAGGGATAACTTCGATCGTCGGATTGCATCGGCCGTAGATCAGCGTGTGTCCTCCCAACTAGGATTAGGTGTAGCGGTTCCTAATTTTGAGAAGTTCGGAAGAATATTCTCATAAATATTCTTAGGGATAACTTTCGTCGTGGTTGCATCGGCCCGATCAATCGTCATGATCCTACTCCAACTAGGATTACGAGTGTAAAAGCTGTTTCCTAATTTAGAAGTTCGGAAGAATATTCTCAAGAAATATTCTTAGGGATAACTTCGATCGTCTTGAGATTGCATCGGCAGATCAGCGTCGTATGATCCTACTCCAACTAGGATTCACAGTATAAAGCTGTTTCCAAATTTTCAGCGAGGGGTTCTGGAGAATAAACCCATATTCTTAAGGATAACTTCTGATAATTAATTTCCTCCATAATATCTAAGAGAGGAACAACGAGGTGTGAAGTCATGTTGTGATTATCACATTTTAATTACATTTTATACTTATATACATGTTATGAATAGATATATTACTAATAATAATTTTTATCTTATTTTGCGGGCTAATAAAGCAATGAATAAAAGCCCAAATGACTCAAATTCGGAAATTTCCAATATTTGAAGCCAAAATCTGAGAGACAAACAAAGGCCAGATACCAAATTTATCAAGAAAGAAATTAATGAAGAAAAATCAAGAAAAGACAAATTAGTTTGGGAACCAATCGGTTGACCAGCTTGGTTGGCCAAGTTAATGGCCTAACTCGTCGACCAGATGGGTTCCAGTCTCCAGCCTGATGGATTGGATTCTCTTTGGCTAGGTTTGATCCAGGGTTCACATCAACTTCAGTTGGGCTATAAATAGGGGTGAAAGGTACGAGGGTTTAGTGTGAAATATTTTGTAAAACTCCATTTGGAGAGGAGGGTCACTCTTAATTGAAGACCTTCCAAAATTGCTTTTGTTACACAATAAATGAAATGTTTCACCCCTTCAATTTCCTTTCTCTTCTTCTAATCCAAGGACCAAAAGGAGGATTAGATTAAATCGGAGTTGTTGGTTTCTATTTTATTTCTTTTTATTTTCTTCTTTATTTTCTTGTTTGTAGAATAGATTTACTTTCATGCAATTTACTTTCTTGCAATTTACTTTCATGCAATTTAATTCCTTGCAATTTACTTTCATGCAATGTATTTAATTCTTGTATTTACTTTCTAGAATAGATTTTTCTTTTCTTTAATTCACCTTGAGGCTAGAACCCTCTAGGAATTACCCTTTTCTAGTGTTAGGCTAATATTAGGTGGGATCCTAAGAGATTGTTTGAAACTAGCTAACAGTCAACTCATTTCATGAGATTGAGATAAGCTAAGTGGATCTACTCTAGATTCCTCATATCTTTAATTAATCCTCCATACTTTACCTTCTTTATTTTCCTCTTATCCTTGTTTTCATTTGTTTGTTATTTTCCTTTATTTTGATTTCATTGATTTTTACTCTCTCTCAATCTCATATTCCCTCCATGTGCATATAATCTCAAACCTAGTTTTGTTATTATGTGCATATACTTATCTCAACTTTATTTTCTCCTCTTTGCACATAATCCACAACCACTCTCTCTCTCTTCCCACTTTCACCATTTTCTTATTTTCATTTTATTTGAATAACTCCTAATTGTCCCAGCATAATTTGAGAACAAAACTTAAACAAAACTCTTCCTGCTTCAGTTCCTCGTGGGATCGATAATCTTATATACTATAACTTGATCAATGTTGTATACTTGCAACTAAGGAGGTCATTTATTTCCCATCAAGTTTTTAGGCGTTCAGAGGCTTGCAAGTGGTGCATAAGTAGGATTTTCATTTTTGGTTTTATAATGTTTTTTCTTATTGTTGGAACTTGGAGCTTGAAGATCAGAGTTGAAGATTCAAGATTGAAGAATTGCCTCCAGCGAGGCTTTGGATAGCGATTGGCATTGGGTAACTCTTCTTTCTAGTATTCTCAATTCCACCCTTTAGATAAGTTCATTCACATTAGAGACAATTAGGAAAATAAAAATAAAAATAAAAATAAAAAATAAAAAGATTTTTACCCTTGTCGACCCTAATAAACTTCATTTTGTTTATTATGGACCATAATAAAAATAAAAAGATTTTGTTTTTGCATCCTTTTAGTTGCTTTTAATTGTTAGGGTTGCATTTCATATAATAGTAGAAATTCACCAAGTGATTTGAGCATCTTGATTTGGCACACCTTGAAAATATCTTAAGGGCAAAACCATTAATCAAGATAAGGTGGGGATTTCATCACCCTTTCTTAGCCCAAAATCACTAATTCCTCACTACACATACCCAAGCCTCTTAAAATTGATTAGGCGTTGGCCCCTAAGGATTGAGCTCATTAAGAACAAGAAATCTTAAGTGAACCGGTCCAAGTTTATTTGGATTAATTGGTGTCTAAGGCAAGGTTTAGGGGTTCGTGAAACTCAGAAGGAAAGAGGTACTTAATTGATCTTTGATCTCCCTCTAGTACTATCCTTACGGCTAATTAAGTAAACTTTGATCTTTTCACTAAGGGAATTTTTGGTTAGGAGCTGGTCTAAGTCAAATTTAGGCAACCTAGAGTTAGGATGATTGGAAAGTGCCTTGATTTATTTTTAGTTAGTTTTCCTTATTTTTTCTCATCATCTTCTTAACTTTTCTCTTATCCTTTTCAAATAAAAATTTTATTTGGTGTATGCAAACTTGGGTTAGGGATAATACTAATCGTTTAATTCGTTTTGATTCATCTCTTGAACCAGCAAATGGCTAATACCAAACCACGTTCTTCAAGATGTTTGTTACCCACTAGAAATGCAATCCCCTCTTGCATAAAACTCGAGGTAAATGGAACCAATTTTGAACCCGAGCATTTCATAAACATGCTTCCCAAATTCTTAGTCGAAACGAGAAGGCGTATACATCTTTATCTCAGAATTTGAAGAAGTTTGCCTCATGATTAAGATGAGGGACTTAGCGAATCTTGATCAAACTCGATTTATTCCATTTGCCCTTAAGGACAAAGCCAAAATGGTTGTATAGCTTCTTACAGATTCCATCTCAACTTGGGGTGAATTTGTACAGTTTTTGAAAAATTCTTTCCTATCCACAAAACAATCAAGCTTAGAACGACATTCAAAATTTTAAAATTGTCAGGAGAACCTTTTGGAAGTATTTTGACAAATTCAAAGATCTTCTTATCAATGTCCTCACCATGGTCTTGAAAAGTGGCGATTATGCCAAATCATTTATGAAGGATTGGATTATTCTTCAAAACTTCCTTAGAGTCAATGTGTCAAGGGATTTCATGAAGAAAAATGTCGATGAAGCTTGGGACTTTTAGAGATTTATCAGAAAACTATGCATTGGGAACATTGTGATGACCGTGTTTCATCGGTTTCCCGACCCAAAACCGATGGTCTTGTCATGAAGCGAACATAGCCTCACGAAGCAAAGATGGCTTCATGCGTAGGTTAGAAGCTTTAGAAGTCAAGAGCGAGCTCGGCTCAAATCAACCAGTTACCTTCGAGGTTGTCATAGCTGTCGTCTCCATCTCATGTTTGGAGGAATGTCCTCTTTTAGGATCCGGTCGGCTTGGAGTCGGATAATGGCATTTAGTCAGGTGAATGATCCATTTTCTCCACCTACAATCCGGGTTGGAGAAATCATCAAATTTTGCATGGAACTAGGGAAACTACTCAGGAAACCATAATTTCCTCCTCTTCAACAACAATTCTCTGGGAACATCTGATTCCTCTCAATTTTCAACAACCAAATCGTCATTTCAAAATCAGTCTTCTCATCACCAATCGTAAAATCGCACTCCTCAAATTCGATCATGATAAGCGTCTTAATGTTGGAAAGGGTCTAGAAACTTTGATTAAAACCTACGGACCACGAACTTATTGACTCAAACATCAACCGTTGAATTCCTTCATGCAATCATGGGACAAATCCTCACTTGACACTCAAGCCATAGCTAGGTTAGAAACCAACTTGGTCAACTAGCTAATGCCATGAGTGAAAGGAACTTTTAAGAGTCAACGTGCCCAACAGAAGGACAGGGATCAAGTTCAACCTACGGTGAAGTGAATGCAATCCATTCATTACGGTCGGGTAGGCAGTCGATAATCAGGTTAGAATGCCTCTAGTGAAACTCTTGAACGAATAAATTCTCTCCTTCGATATCTGCTAAATCACACCCTTCGGATTTCCAGGCACGAACTGAACAAGCTAGTTTGTCAAAAAATGAGCACCCAACCACTCTCTAGTTTATCTCTCTCTCTCTCTCTTTCTTACACTTTTTGTCAAAGAGTGGGGCCAAAAAACAAAACAAAGCGAGTATGGTCATATCTTGAAAAGTGGATCGCCATAAAATCATCAGAGCAATCACCGTGAAAGGTCAGAAAATATTATTATTACATTTTAAATAGTGATTTTTCAAAAGATATAAATAGGCCTAGAGTTCTTCTTCCTAAACTCATCTCTAAACAACAACTCCTCTACATATAGAAGTGAGAGAAAATAATAGAGAGAGTATCTCCTTGTAAAGAGAGATTGTAATCCTCCTAAGTTTTTCCTCATAGTGAATTCTTCTATCTGCGTCTGGTGGTTTTACCCCAAATTTCATTTAGGGGTTTTCCACGAAATATGTGTTCTTTATTACTGCACTATTTTAGCTGCGACTCTGCTCTATTGGGCCCTGGGTTTGTCCCAACAAGTGGTATGAGAGCCTGGCTTGTATTTGTATCCGCTATTGTATGCTCATGGCCCGCTAAAGGTGGATCCTTCACATCGTAATAAGCTAGATATCATTTACTCTCTCGAAGGTACCGGGCACTATTCACGAAGTACCTGCGATCGCTCACAACACGCAGATCGCTCACAAGTACGGTTACTATTCACAAATACGGTATCGCTCATAAATACGGCATCGTTCTCACGGAGATAGTAAGGAGTTACCGCTCGTGGTAGAAGCAATGACTAAAGTTCGAATTTCAAGATCGAGGAGTAATTTCTCGCTGGAAGTTGAAGATAAAGGCTATCTTGAGAAAAATAATTGCCTAGCCATCCGGTGAAAGGCCGCAGACATTACAGATGATAAGAAGTGGAACGAGATGGACGGAATGCTATTG
>WHSE01000168.1:0-45873 GCA_012295165.1 Asparagus setaceus
CAAGATAAATCTGAAATAGCTTCTTCAAGAGAAAAGCCTTCAATTGAAATCCACCCGTCACCAAAGAGGAGCAATCTTGAGAGATAGGTTCTCAATTTTGTATTTCTCTATTTCTTGTTGTTCTCATAAGGCTACATATGAATCCTATATATAGGATTAAACTTGCCTTGTAGATTTCAAAACCACCTATCGGCGGAATTTAATACCTTCATGGGATATGCATAATAAATTAACTCATCAAAATGAGCATACTAGATCCTATCTAGATATCTATCATTTTCTTAAATAAAATCTAGTAACCCAACATTTCAAGCTATATAGCACTTGTAAAACAAACTTAACCATCATATCAAAACATACTAAATTATCAAATCAGAAATGGCAATATCATCAAGTCAAAAGGACCATATAACAATCTATCTCCTAAGTGACTCGTTCTAGAGAATCCAAATGTGGTCTAGTGCTACACACATCACAATATGCGCTTATGACATACACCCAGGGAATCTTCATTCCCGGTAGCTGAGACCCACCACCACATCTCACATGTCGGTGTTATGGATAATAACATGTTAACAAAGCTATCCTTTACTAGTTATAGGTTAAGCACAAATTTAAGAAACCTCTAAATTAGATCATATCTCCAAGCAAGTGATCATCACGTGCATGATCTAACAAAATAATTTCTAAGGATAATATAACAATTATATGAAAGATACCCAAATAATATGTGCAACAATAAAACTTAATTAATATTCAAAAACTATTACATAAAATGTATTGGATGTGCAAGGGCGTACAAAACTACTCTAGCAAGATCATCTTCCATGAGCATCAACATCAGGCTTTTTGCCTTCTTGTCCTTAAGATGCCACTGCTTAAATTCTTTTTTCTGAAATTCAGTAGCATCTTCATTTAGAATTGGAGCAGTGGTCTCAAGGACACTATCTACATTGTCATGAATTAAATCGTACTTCATTTTCTAGTGCCACATGTCATAGTTCGCTCCATCAATCTTTGAAAGCTCAGAAGCAACCAATTTGCTAGCCATTTTCTAGCCAACTTTTGCACCAAACAGAGAGAGGAAGAAAGAACAGCGGGTCGGCCGAGAGATTTGAGGGCGGAGGAAAAGCGACGATGACAAGGTTGAAAAGCATGTCGCCCGTCGAGGCCGTCGAAGCTCTGATACCAGTGAAGAATTTTGAAGAGGAGGAGAAGAGGAGAGATTTGATTTTTAGGGTTTCCGTTGATTTTCTCCATGGGGTGAACCATCTATTTATGGGGCCACTTCTGCAACCCTCCACCTTTAAGATCCGCCCTCAAAATCCACCAAATCCTTACTTGAGAAATTTTCTCCATAATCTCAACAAGTACAGATATTGTCTATCTATTACAACCATCTCTTGATTCTTAGAGATGTGATCTATTTTTTTGAGGCCAAAACCAACAATTTTTATTGCAATTTCATCACCTTCAACAAATATGTCGCTTTGTTACTTTCATTGCTTTTCTTTAGTAATGTTGTGTATTTGATTCAATGATGATATTTGTCAAAATTTTAAGCAATTTCCCTCTTATTTCACAATCTCAGTTATGTCCCATTGTTTTCTTTATTGTTTTCTTTAGTAATATTTTTATTTAATTCAATGGTTATATTTGTTATTTGCTAGCTTGTACATGCATAACTTCTTTGCCTTTGCTTTTACCATGATAAGTTACTAGCAAAATCAATAATTAATCACATAAAGAAATAGATTTGAATTAATAGAAAAATTATATCTAATATAAAAGATTCTAGGTACAATATAAGTGGTTGATGTTTTATAAAGAATATTTATTACTAAGATCATAGCTGTTAGTTTTCTGCTAAAAGGTTGTCAGCGTCAACAAGCTCACTTTGGTGCTCATTGGATTGTAAAGGTTGCATCATGGGATTTATATATAGGTCTATTTGGATAAAGATTAGATCTTGCTAAGATTATTACTTCAATATTTTATAATTGATAAAGTTGACAGCAATCTTTAATTAGAAATAAATATATTAACATGATAAAGCTTAATGTATTGAATATTCTATATCTATCCAAAAGCAATCAATTTTAACAAGTTTGTAGGTTACATCAGACATTTCAAAGAATAGAAATAGCAAACAGAAAATATGAAAATTATATATAGAACCCTAAATATTTTAAAATTTAAAAAATATCCTAAAATTTACAAATTATGAAAAACACCATTATGAAATTTGTAAAAACACCCTAAAATTTTCAAAATATACATACAACAAATGGAAAATTTAGAATCACAACCAACACCCCATGATTTAAAATCTATAATAAAAACCCTGAAACTTTTGAAATTACATAAAACAACATCAAATTCAAAACCCTAAAAGTTTCAAAACATACAATTAGCAAATGGAAAATCTTAAAATTATTAAAACAACACCCAAAAACTTTTCAAATTACAAAAATGCCCATAAAACAAAAAATTACAAAAACACTAAAGAAGTGTCAAAACTTACAAACATCACACAAAAATCTAGAAATTACCAGTAGCCTGTAAAGTTTGATATTTATAAAAGCACGTCGACAATTTCAAAATTTATAAAAACACCCTAAATTTTTAAATTTATAAACCCATCCCAAAATTTCAAAACTTACAAATAGGACTCTAGAAATCATGAAATTACTAATAGCCAAGAAAAATTAGACAATTTGCATAAAATCCCTAAAATGTGAAAATAGCAAAAACTCCCTCACAAATTTGGAAATTTATAAAACCCAAAATTTCAAACCTAACAGCACATTGAAAATATAAAATTACAAAATCCCTAAACAATTTGTAATTTGCAGAAACTACACTAAAATTTTTAAATTGCAAAAACCTCAAAATTCATAATTTACGGAAAAATCGAGAATTTCAAACCGAATAGTGTGCTGAAAATATTGTGATTACAAATAGCCCCTAAATAATTTATAATTAGTAGAAAACAACCTGAAAGTTTTAAATTGCAAAAACACCCTCTATATTCAAAATTTATAAGAAAATCCTTAGAACTTCAAAACTAACAGCACATTGAAAATATAAGAATTACAGATAACCCTCTAAACAAATTGTAATCTGTAGAAAAGACCACGAAAGTTTCAAAAATGCAAAAAAACTTCAAAATTAAAATTTACAAAAAACACGGCGGTTTAAACCTAAAAACAATATCACGAAAATATAGGAATTACAAATAACCCTCTAAAAATTTGGAATTTGAAGAAAACATCTTGAAAGTTCCAAAATTTATAAAAACCTGCAAAATTCAAAAATTATAAAAAATAACCTTAAAATTGAAGATATAAAAGTACACTAAAATATATAAATTTAAAATTTGTAAAAATCTCTTGAAAATTTCAAAATGGCAAGAAAAACACCTAATTATTTGAAATTTTAGGAGCATTTTATAATTCCTTGATTTTTAATGTATAATATTTTTAAGTCCTGAAATTTCTAGCGTGTTTTGTAAATTTCAAAGTTTTAGAGTGTTTTTGACAGAGTTTTGTAGTTTTCTCAACTTTCAAGGTGTTTTAGTGTAATCAATAGATATGTCCAACAATAATTGCAGATCTTCAAGAGGAAGTGGTTCTTAAGATGTATCAGGTCATGGTTATGGAAGTGTGCTCCTCGTTTATTCTAGACAATAGTTTATAAATAAGAAGTTCAAACAACCAATATAGTAGTTTGGTCTTATATGGAGATAGATTCAGTTAACATGTCTAGAGAAGTAACTGGTCCAAATTTTAATTTTGTACCTTGAAACTAAATGACTTAATACATGGTCAAAAATATATTAAATTATACTAGAGCTAGCATTAATCTTTAGTTTATGATTTTTGTACATGAAGTTCTTTT
The DNA here is from genome assembly GCA_012295165.1 of Asparagus setaceus. Taxonomy (NCBI): domain Eukaryota; kingdom Viridiplantae; phylum Streptophyta; class Magnoliopsida; order Asparagales; family Asparagaceae; genus Asparagus; species Asparagus setaceus. Next base: position 3,901 of record WHSE01000168.1, read on the forward strand.
GCATAAAAATAAGTGAGTTTAGGTAGTTGATTACAATAAAAATCTGTTTAGATGGTTTTCATGTATATTTGACAATCAAATATGGTTTATGTAAAATGACCCCATTTTAAAAGGCAGTTTCTATGAAAAAATCTCTTGACACACAAATCCCTTTCATGAAAATTTTTAAAATGTGTAGATAGAGAAAATCATGGCTAAACCAAAAGAAACGATCATTATATTTAATCACGTGCATCATCGCATGTCTACTAAAAGAGTGAGTTTATTATTATTATTATTATTTTTAAAAGATGATATTCAAAAGCTAGGTTATCCGGACACTTCATCTAGGCTCTCGTATCTGTATCCGTTAATTTCCATATCTCTGTTCGTGTCGGACACTACTTGGACACTTCTTGAATATATACATACATTTATTTAGACGTGTACTCAATTATATAAACATGTTTTAGTTTAAAAAAACTCGTGATACACTTCTTGAATGTATATTTTACACTTTATCTCAAATTTATGCAACTTATTAACTCGGGATAGGTTTGTTTTAGCACATACATGTTCATATGTAGATTTTAATGGGTCATTTGGGTATCTAGTTCAAAAATGAGTGGTTTTTCAATTCATAGTCTACTCAATAAAAGAAACATAAAAATGGTACAAAGAGTTTCTCATAACATGTGAATAAAAAACAACATTGATCTCATATAGATTATTAATTTTAATATGTATGTATATAACTGTGTCCCTGTATCCTAACTTTCACAATTTTGTCATGTCCCGTATTCACATCCGTGTTCATGTCTGCAACCCGTATCCGTGCAACATAGTTCAAAAATGTAGAACTTTTCAAAAGTTGGGAAGTTTGTGAAACTTTCGAAAGTTTTGGGGGCTTTATCTAGTCTACTGGAGATGAGGCAAAACGGGTAAGATTAAGGGAACTCTTTATTTTTTCCCCTTCTTTTTTTTTTATAAAAAGATTAAGGAATTTAGTACATTTGAAGTTAAGAACTTTTGTAACACCGTGAATTTTCGATCACGTATTTTTCTAATATTTCGATCATTATTTTCTAATATTATTTTCCTAATATTTTTGATCATTATCTTCTAATATTGCTCTTCTAATATTAAATATTATTTTCTAAAAGTATTATTAATATTTTCTCAAATTTTCGGGATTCTCTACGAATTCAAAATAGAGTTTTATATTTATGTTTATGATTTAGCTATATTATAAATTTAATAATTTCGATAAATACTTTCAGTCATAATCTTGATTATTGATATTATTTATGATTTTATAAACTTGAGCTTGGTATTTGAGCATTACAAAATACATATATATGTGTGATAATTTTTATGATTATCACTCTTATTAATTATCATTATAATAATTAATTTCTTTTTATATGTTGTATAATAGCCTAACCCTTAACCCTAACCCTAGCTATATATATATATACATATTTTGAAAATCAAAACCAAACCCATTACCCCATCCGTCTCTCTCCCATCCCTCTCTCTCTCTCTCCTTCTCTTTCTTTCTCTCTCTCTCTCCTTCTCTTTCTTTCTCTCTCTCTCTCTCTCTCTCTCTCTCTCCTTCTCTTTCTTTCTCTCTCTCTCTCTCTCTCTCTCTCTCTCTCTCTCTCTCTCTCTCTCTCTCTCTCTCTCTCTCTCTCTCTCTCTCTCTCTCTCTCTCTCTCTCTCCTTCTCTTTCTTTCTCTCTCTCTCTCTCTCTCTCTCTCTCTCCTTCTCTTTCTTTCTCTCTCTCTCTCTCCTTCTCTTTCTTTCTCTCTCTCTCTCTCTCTCTCTCTCTCTCTCTCTCTCTCTCTCTCTCTCTCTCTCTCTCTCTCTCTCTCTCTCTCTCTCTCTCTCCTTCTCTTTCTTTCTCTCTCTCTCTCCTTCTCTTTCTTTCTCTCTCTCTCTCTCTCTCTCTCTCTCTCTCCTTCTCTTTCTTTCTCTCTCTCTCTCTCTCTCTCTCTCTCTCTCTCTCTCTCTCTCTCTCTCTCTCCTTCTCTTTCTTTCTCTCTCTCTCTCCTTCTCTTTCTTTCTCTCTCTCTCTCTCTCCTTCTCTTTCTTTCTCTCTCTCTCTCTCTCTCTCCTTCTCTTTCTTTCTCTCTCTCTCTCCTTCTCTTTCTTTCTCTCTCTCTCTCCTTCTCTTTCTTTCTCTCTCTCTCTCTCTCTCTCCTTCTCTTTCTTTCTCTCTCTCTCTCTCTCTCCTTCTCTTTCTTTCTCTCTCTCTCTCCTTCTCTTTCTTTCTCTCTCTCTCTCTCTCTCTCTCTCCTTCTCTTTCTTTCTCTCTCTCTCTCTCTCCTTCTCTTTCTTTCTCTCTCTCTCTCTCCTTCTCTTTCTTTCTCTCTCTCTCTCCTTCTCTTTCTTTCTCTCTCTCTCTCTCTCCTTCTCTTTCTTTCTCTCTCTCTCTCCTTCTCTTTCTTTCTCTCTCTCTCTCTCTCTCCTTCTCTTTCTTTCTCTCTCTCTCTCTCTCTCTCTCTCTCCTTCTCTTTCTTTCTCTCTCTCTCTCTCCTTCTCTTTCTTTCTCTCTCTCTCTCTCCTTCTCTTTCTTTCTCTCTCTCTCTCCTTCTCTTTCTTTCTCTCTCTCTCTCCTTCTCTTTCTTTCTCTCTCTCTCTCTCTCTCTCTCTCTCTCTCTCCTTCTCTTTCTTTCTCTCTCTCTCTCTCTCTCTCTCTCTCCTTCTCTTTCTTTCTCTCTCTCTCTCTCTCTCTCTCTCTCTCTCTCTCCTTCTCTTTCTTTCTCTCTCTCTCTCCTTCTCTTTCTTTCTCTCTCTCTCTCCTTCTCTTTCTTTCTCTCTCTCATGTTGATAAAAGATTAATTTTGGAATTAATTTAAATTATGACATGTTATGTTATCTCGTTAATTTAATTTATTTCCATATGAAACTATTACGTATATGTGTAGATTAGTCATTATTGATAATTGTGCAGTTATCACTTTTATTGCGTGAGTATATTCTGTGAACAATGTTTTGTGATGAATAGATACGTCAAAATTAATTTAAGATTAATTTCGTGTTGTTTGGAAGAAAGAATATATTTATAGGAAATTTTTAGAATTAATTATAATGAGAAGAATATTTTTAAAAGAAATTATTTAGAAAAGAACTTAATTGAGAACTATGTTAGAAAACCTCGACATGTCTTGTGAATAATTCCTTCTATTTTGTTTCATATTGCGGTTGATATTAGATATTCATGCTTCTTATTCATGATGACACGATCTTGACATTTAGCGTAATGGAGTTGTTATTCCATATTGAATGCATTATTCATAGTCTTGTTGTGTCGAGCGTAGTCGTTCATGACTTAGGGATTCGATCGTCATGAACATGACCTAGTGACATGGGTGTGTTGACCATGCTTAGGAGGTGAACCGTGTTTGATATCGGCATCGTTGACTTGATTTACGAGACCGTGGGATGGGAAAGTCTTGGTTCATGTATTCGGATGTGGCGTTTATGTATCTTCGGACCGTGCCAAGTGACCTTGTTTCCCGCGCAGGGCTGGTTTGTTGGGCCCGTGAATCGTTTCGCATGTGGCGATTAATGCTTGTTGTATTCACGAGTCACTGCGTGTCGGGACAAGGGAACTGATGCGTGTAGTCCTTTGACCGTTCGTTGTTCAGCGGTATTGGATGCGTAGAGGATAATGAACCGTCGGTTATCCGATTGATATGAACCTTGACTTTAAATGAGATGTAGATCGAGGCTGTATGAGAATGGTGAGTTACCGTTCTTGTTGTTTGGAATGCGAGTTTCCGGTTGTTTAGATGGTCACTTTAGTTGTATGCATGCATCACTTCACCTATTATATTCACCGCATTTTCGATCATTGTATTTATTTGCATTATTATTATCTTGTCATTGCACGTGGGGTCTTGCCGTGTGTTATACGGCGGCGTCTTGCATTCTCTTGGTGTCGTCGGATATAGATGACGGACGGGTTGATTATGAAGATGCAGGATGAGTTTCCTCGGCGGAGAACCTTCCGACGATGTAGCGATCGAGTTGAAGCTTAGTTTCCTTCTTATTTTGTAGTTGATGAACTTTAGACTGATTTTAGTATTTCCATTTTAGTAGACATTGTTTAGATTTCTCTAGTTCTTAGCCACATGAATTGTTTGGATATGTGGACTCTTTTATAGTCTGGATGTTATTTCATTTTGGTGATATGTACTCTTACGTTACGGATTATTATTTATTCTTCTTTGTGATTGAGATGCGTGACGTGATGTATTTTATGATTACTTGGCTTGGTATTAGATTGAGAAGAAATATTTTTATTATTATTTCTCCTCAACCTAATCGTGTGAGCTTGTTCACGTCTGGATTTCGTGTATTTTGGGAGGCGAGTGACGAGTTTGGTGGTGGCCCATGCGGTCGGGCCAGAATCGGTGCTTTCGAGTCTAGTCACAATCTCGTTCCGGTTCAGGTTTTCCACGATAAGAATATGATAAATAATTTAGACACGTATCACTATTTCATCCATAAGACTATGTTTGACCCTTATCTGTAGGTTATATTTTAGTCTCTATCTTACCCAATTTGACTTTGATTTTGACTTGATTTCCTTGTTCTCCCTCGAATGAATTTGATTTCCGTCTTTTCTCTAGAACCATGCTAGGACATGCTTATGAGTACTAAGTTTAGTCGTATTTATCTTGTCCGCATTAGGCAAGGTTCTTGTTTCTTCCGTTCCTGCTTTATCACTTTTTGGACCCCGGAGCTTTTCACTATTTGTTATCCCATCGTTTCGCGACTATACACTCTTCCTATAGCTCTCTTTCCTCGTGCTGGTTATTACAATATTTTAATTATCACACATAGTGCTATATCGTATATTTTTAGACTATGTTATTATTCTGGATTTATATACTTAATTTATTTTATGCATATATATATGATTTACGTAAATACTTTTGATTGTGTAAATCTTAATTAGTTTGATTATATATATCGTCCTTATTAATTTGATAAACAATCGTGTTCAATTAAAATTAATAAACATTATTAATTTTATATATTTTTTCTATGTATGTTGGTGATGAGAATTGTGTTTTGCGACTTAATATGGATTTTTATATGCTTAATGATATGTTGTATTGATTTGCATGATTTAATTTCCAATATATATATTTTATTGATTTTTCTTTGGCTACAACATTTTTATTTATTTTGGTCAGAATATGTGACACTATTTTACGCATTTATAAGTACTATATACATATTTTTCGCATTATATTGATATAATGCTTTGATTGCTATACAAACATGATATGATTAATTGATGGCTTTGTGTACTTGCTACTATTAACGTAAGTTGTTACCTTAATTTCTTACCCTTATATTTTATCTCTACATCTTGGTTTGTCAATTTTAGCTATGAACCTTTTAGCTAATTCGCGTTACCTTTATTTATGATTGTTACCGTATTGACGATGTTGCTACCTTTAGTTATTCAATGTTGCCCCTCGATTATTATTCTCACTGTTGCTTGAATTGCTACCTCGGTGTCTAACTTATTATATTACGGCATAGTTGTTCTTATTTTGTCGCCTTTTAATTTTATTATCCTTAAGTTGAGATGTACGACTCTGACCATAATCCTTCCACTTAATCGTGTTACCTTTAAATTTTCTTTTATTTGATACTTTTGAGATAAAATACATTTTGTTTTGAGTTTTATCACTTTCGGTTAAGCATTGTTACTTACCTTTACGTTGGTGTTTGTTACATCTAGCTATTAACTTTTGGCTTAATCGTGCGATGCTTATTTCCTATTTGTTATAATTGAGTCAAAATTTATCAAATTTGATTTGAACCTTGTTACCTTTAACCTTGAATTATTACCTTGTTGGATTGTGTTAACTCTAGCTATTAACTATTACTAGTCTTGAACTTTGTTACCTTTAGGTATAAATTCTTTTATTGAATGGTTGTCTACTACACGCTTGTTACGGTCGGCATGATATTTTTATTTTTTCCATTTTAGATTTTGGTATCATTAAGTCGAGATTTAGTATCCTTAAGTTGAGATTTATTATCTTTGGTTATGATTTTGGCTTAATTGTCGCTTGGTCTTTTTAGATCATTTGTCATAGTCGTTACCTTTATCTTGTGAACTTTTGTTGAAATTTATAACTTTTAACCATTAATTGTTATATTCACTTTAAACTTTGTTACTTATAGATATGGTGATATTTTCTTTATAACTTTATGCTTTTAGCATATTTTGTTATATTTATTTTCACTTTGAATTTTCGTTAACTTTAAGGTGAGTCTTGTCACTGAACCTTGGTATAACCGTTACCTTTATTTATATTTGTTTCCTTTTCTGAGTTTTGAGAATTATTACCTTGATGTCGAGTCTATTTTTTATTTTACCATTAGAAGAACTGATATTTATTTTGAGCTCAGATACATTTGTGTAGAAGTTTGTTACCTTTAGCATAATTGTGTCCTTTTAATATTGTTTACACTTTAGATTTTGTATATTATGGTCAATGTTTGCTACCTTTTGGAAATAATTTTTTTATTATTTGAGTTATTTTAATTTGATAGTTTTGGGTTAAATTTTGACACTTATGTCCTTACCACTTTTGACTTATTCTTAAGATCGGTTTATTACCCTTCGCTTAATTATGTTATCTTTACTTTTATTTTCCATCGAGGTTTGTCATCTTAAATCATTAAATTGTTTGTCTTATATATTATTATTATTTTTTACCCTTATGTTGGGGTTTGTTAACTTTAGTCATTAAATATTGCATTTACTTTTTGTTTGTTGTCTTTAGCCTTGAATTGTTATGTTTGTATCTAACTTGTTATCGTTAGCATAATTTTGTTCTTTATATTATCGCTTCAAGATTTATTAACTTTAGGTTGTGGTTCATTACCCTTCACTTAATCCATATCTCTGTCTTTGGGTTGTCTTAATTCGAGGGCCGAATTTGTTTTAAGGGGTAGGATGTAACACTCGTGAATTTTCGATCATTATTTTCTAATATTTCGATCATTATTTTCTAATATTATTTTCCTAATATTTTTGATCATTATCTTCTAATATTGCTCTTCTAATATTAAATATTATTTTCTAAAAGTATTATTAATATTTTCTCAAATTTTCGGGATTCTCTCTGAATTCAAAATAGAGTTTTATATTTATGTTTATGATTTAGCTATATTATAAATTTAATAATTTCGATAAATACTTTCAGTCATAATCTTGATTATTGATATTATTTATGATTTTATAAACTTGAGCTTGGTATTTGAGCATTACAAAATACATATATATGTGTGATAATTTTATGATTATCACTCTTATTAATTATCATTATAATAATTAATTTCTTTTATATGTTGTATAATAGCCTAACCCTTAACCCTAACCCTAGCTATATATATATATACATATTTTGAAAATCAAAACCAAACTTGGTACCCGTCCATCTCTCTCCATCCATTACTCTCTCTCTCTCTCCTTCTCTTTCTTTCTCTCTCTCTCTCTCTCTCTCCTTCTCTTTCTTTCTCTCTCTCTCCTTCTCTTTCTTTCTCTCTCTCTCTCCTTCTCTTTCTTTCTCTCTCTCTCTCTCTCTCTCTCTCTCTCTCTCTCTCCTTCTCTTTCTTTCTCTCTCTCTCTCTCTCTCTCTCTCCTTCTCTTTCTTTCTCTCTCTCTCTCTCTCCTTCTCTTTCTTTCTCTCTCTCTCTCTCTCTCCTTCTCTTTCTTTCTCTCTCTCTCTCTCTCTCCTTCTCTTTCTTTCTCTCTCTCTCCTTCTCTTTCTTTCTCTCTCTCTCTCTCTCTCTCTCTCTCTCTCTCTCTCTCTCTCTCTCCTTCTCTTTCTTTCTCTCTCTCTCTCTCTCTCTCTCTCTCTCTCTCCTTCTCTTTCTTTCTCTCTCTCTCTCTCCTTCTCTTTCTTTCTCTCTCTCTCTCTCTCTCTCTCTCTCTCTCCTTCTCTTTCTTTCTCTCTCTCTCTCTCCTTCTCTTTCTTTCTCTCTCTCTCCTTCTCTTTCTTTCTCTCTCTCTCTCTCTCTCTCTCCTTCTCTTTCTTTCTCTCTCTCTCCTTCTCTTTCTTTCTCTCTCTCTCTCTCTCCTTCTCTTTCTTTCTCTCTCTCTCCTTCTCTTTCTTTCTCTCTCTCTCCTTCTCTTTCTTTCTCTCTCTCTCCTTCTCTTTCTTTCTCTCTCTCTCCTTCTCTTTCTTTCTCTCTCTCTCTCTCTCTCCTTCTCTTTCTTTCTCTCTCTCTCTCTCTCTCCTTCTCTTTCTTTCTCTCTCTCTCTCCTTCTCTTTCTTTCTCTCTCTCTCTCCTTCTCTTTCTTTCTCTCTCTCTCCTTCTCTTTCTTTCTCTCTCTCTCCTTCTCTTTCTTTCTCTCTCTCTCCTTCTCTTTCTTTCTCTCTCTCTCCTTCTCTTTCTTTCTCTCTCTCTCCTTCTCTTTCTTTCTCTCTCTCTCCTTCTCTTTCTTTCTCTCTCTCTCCTTCTCTTTCTTTCTCTCTCTCTCCTTCTCTTTCTTTCTCTCTCTCTCCTTCTCTTTCTTTCTCTCTCTCTCCTTCTCTTTCTTTCTCTCTCTCTCCTTCTCTTTCTTTCTCTCTCTCTCCTTCTCTTTCTTTCTCTCTCTCTCCTTCTCTTTCTTTCTCTCTCTCTCCTTCTCTTTCTTTCTCTCTCTCTGCGTGGCGAGACCTGTACCGCTTCGTGGAGCGAGGCCGCGTCCGCCCGCGTAGCCATCCGCGCCGCGACCGGCACGCATGATCCCCACCTCGTCGCCTCGTTAGCCGAGCCGATCGCGGTAGAGCCACGTCGATTCATTCGACGATATCCTCGTAGGCAAGATCCCTCTTGCCTTGACTTGTTACTTAATATTCTTAGACTAATTGTGAATTATTATGTGCTTAGTTTGGTGTGATAGCTGCGTGGGTTGTTTGATTTATGTTATCGTGCTATAATGTGAGATACTTACGAAAAGGAGAATTAATTAGCTGGACATTTTAGTTTAGAATAATTACGAAGAGAATTAACTTTAAAGGAAATTATGTTGATAAAAGATTAATTTTGGAATTAATTTAAATTATGACATGTTATGTTATCTCGTTAATTTAATTTATTTCCATATGAAACTATGCATTATATGTGTAGATTAGTCATTATTGATAATTGTGCGGTTATCACTTTTATTAGCGTGAGTATATTACGTGAACAATGTTTTGTGATGAATAGATCGTCAAAATTAATTTAAGATTAATTTAGTGTTGTTTGGAAGAAAGAATATATTTATAGGAAATTTTTAGAATTAATTATAATGAGAAGAATATTTTTAAAAGAAATTATTTAGAAAAGAACTTAATTGAGAACTATGTTAGAAAACCTCGACATGTCTTGTGAATAATTCCTTCTATTTTGTTTCATATTACGGTTGATATTAGATATTCATGCTTCTTATTCATGATGACACGATCTTGACATTTAGCGTAATGGAGTTGTTATTCCATATTGAATGCATTATTCATAGTCTTGTTGTGTCGAACCGTAGTCGTTCATGACTTAGGGATTCGATCGTCATGAACATGACCTAGTGACATGGGTGTGTTGACCATGCTTAGGAGGTGAACCCGTGTTTGATATCGGCATCGTTGACTTGATTTACGAGGCAGTGGGATGGGAAAGTCTTTGTTCATGTATTCGGATGTGGCGTTTATGTATCTTCGGACCGTGCCAAGTGACATTGTTTCCCGCACTTGGGGCTGGTTTGTTGGGCCGTGAATCGTTTAGCATGTGGCGGTTATCTTGTTGTATTCACGAGTCACGCTTGTGTCCGGACAAGCCGGAACTGATTAGCGTGTAGTCCTTTGACCGTTCGTTGTTCCGCGGTATTGGATGCGTAGAGGATAATGAACCGTCGGTTATCCGATTGATATGAACCTTGACTTTAAATGAGATGTAGATCAAGGCTGTGAGAATGGTGAGTTACCGTTCTTGTTGTTTGGAATGCGAGTTTCCGGTTGTTTAGATGGTCGACTTTAGTTGTATGCATGCATCACTTCACCCTATTATATTCACCGCATTTTCGATCATTGTATTTATTTGCATTATTATTATCTTGTCATTGCGTAGGGTCTTGCAGGTGTGTTATACACGTGCGTCTTTCTTCTTGGTGTCGTCGGATATAGATGACGGACGGAGTTGATATGAAGATGCACCGGGAGGAGTTTCCTCGGCGGAGAACCTTCGGCGATGTAGCGGTCGAGTTGAAGCTTAGTTTCCTTCTTATTTTCGGTAGTTGATGAACTTTAGACTGATTTTAGTATTTCCATTTTAGTAGACATTGTTTAGATTTCTCTAGTTCTTAGCCACATGAATTGTTTGGATATGTGGACTCTTTTATAGTCTGGATGTTATTTCATTTTGGTGATATGTACTCTTACGTTACGGATTATTATTTATTCTTGTATTGATTGGGATCGTGGTGATGTATTTTATGATTACTTGGCTTGGCGTATTAGATTGAGAAGAAATATTTTTATTATTATTTCTCCTCAACCTAATACGTCAGCGGGCTTATTCACGCAGGTTTAAGTGTATTTTGGGAGGCGAGTGACACTTTAATGTGGAAGTTTTTGTTTAAAAGTAAAGCTAGATTTGAGGACTTACTTAAAGATGGGTTTAGATTTGGGAACCGGTACAAGAAAAATATATCAAACTCTAAAAGGCTTATAGAAAAGACTTACACTTTAATACCTATAGTTTACCCTAAGTTGCACTTATATACCCTCACTTGTTTTTGCAGTACATATGTACCCTAAAGTTTTAAAACTTGCATTTACATACCCTAAGCTTGTTTTGGAAGCACTTACACCCAAAAGTGTTTAAAACTTTCGCTAAAATTCCTTAAAATTTTAAAATTGACATTTAAATAGAAAAGGTTTTTAAAACTTACACTTTAATACCTTAAACTTTTCATAACTAAGGACTAAAACTTTAGGGTATTTAAGTGCAAATTTTAAAAACTTTAGGATAAATAAGTGCTTTTAAACAAAAGTGAGGGTATAAAAGTAGGGGACACAATGGAATATTGCAACTAAGTCTATAGAAAAATTCCAACTATATGTTTCTTCTCTTGTTGTGTTGTGTGAATCTCGTACTAAACACGTCAATATGAGCAAGTTTGAATAGGTCCATTTAGTAATTTGTGAAAGGGTTACTTGCATATACACCTCTTAAATCATGGATATTTGCCAAACTACCCTCTAAATCTTAGTATTTGCAAAACTACCCCTAAATTATCAATTTTGGTAAAGGTACCCCTAAAATCAACAAATTATTAACTTAGTGAATAAAATTTTGACTATTTTGTTGATACTTTTTATATCATAGTTAGGAATTAGTGCATCCAAGTTGATGATTGATTGATTTGGGCATATTTTTGTCAAAATTGATGATTTGAGGGTAGTTTTGCAAATACTAAGATTTTGGGGGTAATTTTGTAAATATCCATGATTTATAGGGTATATAGGCAAATTAACTCTTTATCAAAACATATAAAGTTCTTAGAAAATATATCTTTTGCATATATACCCCTCATATCTTCTATATTTGCAAAATTACCCCAAATCTTGATATTTGTAAAATTACTCCCAGTTCTCTCACATTGATTTTTTTTTACCCCTTTCACTTAACAATTTTGGTTTTTAAATGGGAAATTATTGCAAACCTATTAGATACTATTGGAAATTTTGACATTGCTTGTTGAAAAACCAACATTCTTAAGTTGGAACCCTCTCCCCTTTCCTTTCTATTCTCATATTTTCTATGAACTCATGAACCTCTCTAATCTTCAACCTCTCTCACCTCCCTCCTCCTCTCTCACCTTATCTATTTTTTCATTATTTTCTTTTCTATCCCTCTATTTAATTTTTCCCCTCCCATTTCTTCCATGAACCCATAGAACTTTCTCATCTTCGATCTCTTTCCTTCTCTCTCACCTTCTCGAGAAAGTTATCATTATTTTAAGTGCAGATTGTTCAGCTTACCCGAAAATCTGTATTCATGCACTGTAATTGTAGATACATGTACGAGATATGAAGAATCTTTTGCATTCAATATATTGAGTCTAGAGTCATCTTTTGAATATTATAAATTTTAACTACCTATGTAATGTAACAACCTATTTTACTAGCCCTCAACATCTGCGAATTAATATTTTTAATAAAATAGTCGAAGATTGATATACACATGAGAGAAATTATCTGTATGAGATTTTCATTGATTTTCTGCCATAACAAGGCAACGAGACCGAACGTTGTAGACGGAGGGCGACCTTGTCCAAGCGAGTCTACTTTTAAACTCCGACCCAAGCCACCAACTACCTTTAACTTCTTAATTAATCAATTCAATTTAATTATAAAGCAGAAAAGAGAGTCAGAGAGAGAGAGAGAGAAAAAGAAAAGACTTCTTCTCCTCCGCTTACGGAGGGATTTCAATCCCCCAAGCTCTCTCCTTTTTCAAAATTCTCCCCCTTCTCTCTCTCTCTCTCTCTCGTAAAACCCTAGAAATCAATCAATCAATCAATCTACCAACTAATCGATCAATTGATCCCCAAATTCATCGAATTCGTCCTCAGTGATGCACAGATCGGGGGCGGTGATGGCGTGGAACGTCTTCAAGTTCTGCACCGCGCTTCGAGGGTTGGGATCTGTCATGATCTTTCTCGTCCTCGCCATCGTCGGAGTTACCTACTATGCTGTCGTTATTACTAATTACGGTCCTGCCCTCTTCGGCGGCGGCCTCGATTCCCTCGTCGCCGTCGTGGTCATACTCCTCTTTCATGGGCTGGTTAGTGATTTCTCCATTGGTTTGTAGATCTTTTGCAGGCTGTGAATTGGATGTCGTGGGTTTGATTTCTGAGGAAAATGCACTTCACTAGCTTATATTGGGGGTTTTTAACTTTTCATGTGAAAAGATTGATCTATGTCGTGCGGTTTACTTTTAGTAGCTGATATCTAGCTGGGTTGTCTTGGAAAGGGAATATTTTTGCTATTTTTTTCATGTTATGAATGGTTTGATAATGATTAATATTGTTAATTGTTACCGCATGCTGTTTGTTAAGAGTAGTTGATATCTAGTGTTTGCTCTTAATTTGTTTATGTTGGAAATATGTAACTATAGGGCATGTGCTCTGAGTGATACTAGCTGTAATAATAATAATATCATACTATTTTAACACTACAAAACTTGGACAGTTTCCAAAAATAGCGACAAATGGATCTAATAGCAATGCGCGCTCTTTTTGTGTTACTATTGGGTAGCTTCATCTGTCAGGGACTTATATTGTTTATAGTAAGAGTCATGAGATTTCTGTGACATATATAGTTGGCAGTAGTTCCAGTTATGGTATCTTCCTTTTTATCTGGAGTTTTCCTCTTTTGTCTTGGTTTTAGTGCCATGAATTTGCTTTATAAGTGATTTTTTTTCCTCTCTTTTAATTCTTTTTTTGTGTAGTAGACCTGTGGCTGGAAGATCATGTAAATTGTTACCATACCTAGTTATTAATTATTGAGGTATTATACAAGAAAGGTCTGACTTATTGGAATTTGGTTGGTTGCGATTTGACGGAGATTTCCTCTTTTTTGGCGGCTGCTTACTCATGGAATTAGCTCCTTGCAAGCAACCAAACAATGGAAGATATCAGACCTATGTTCTAAAATAACACAAAAATCCAGAAATTTGTTGTTTTCTTTTTTTACTTTATAAGCTTTGACATTTATTTAAGATTCTGAGCAATTCTATGTCTTTTGTACTTTTGTCTTTCTCGCATTGAAGTAACAAACTTCCCAGATTGTTCTAGACCTGTAGCTAATGCGGCCTAGCAAATTAACATGACTTACGAGCTTCTTAATAACTTCTTTATATAACCTAAAATCATATCACTTTCACAGATGAGAATGAAGTAAGGGGTTAACAAGTGAAACTGGAGTTTTGAATGCTCGTATGGTCTTTTTCCTCATTGTATAAAGCCTCGCATCTGAATACTTCTAAATATTTTATTTTATAGTTGGGAATGCTCCTGTGGAGTTACTTCTCGGTGGTCTTCACCGACCCTGGCACCGTTCCACCAAATTGGAGTCCTACCACAGTGGACGAGGAGAGTGGAGAGACTATTGCGTTGACTAGTTCAGAGTTTAATAACCCCATTTTAAGCTCACAACAAGTGTCAAGTCTTGCAGACTCAGGAAATTCGAGGATTAGATACTGCAGGAAGTGCAACCAGTTAAAGCCACCTCGCTGCCATCACTGTTCTGTTTGTATGCTATTGCATCCAACTATATTATGTTTATGCTTCCTTGATGCTCATATTATCATTGAATTGCTCACCATATTTGGCTTGATACTTTATATTAATGGTTATAGGTGGAAGATGCATACTAAAAATGGATCACCATTGTGTGTGGGTTGTAAACTGTGTTGGAGCTTTAAATTATAAATACTTTCTTCTTTTTCTGGTAAGTGTTTTAGTTGTCATTTACTTTCATTCTGTACTATCTTACTCTTTGCATTTGCATATCTTTAGTTTGCAATTGACAGGAGTAAAGTGGTGCAGTACAATTTGATGGAATAGCTTTAACTAATTACTGCTTATCCCTGCATAATCTTTTGAAATCCGCTCTATTAGTTTCTGGAAGTGCTTATAAATCAAACCATAGCCATTAAAACTTCCTAGTCTTAATCTGACCACTTGGACTTCCCCCCATGGCCCATACAAACGATTTGCTGAATCCTTAGCTTCAGCCCTTTGAACTTCTTAAAGGATTCATTGCACATTGCATCCTGTAGTATCTTCTTTGTTAGGCTCGTTGTAGATCTTTGCCCCAGCTCCTCCAATGCCATTTCTTTCATGTTTTTATTACTTCTCTTTTATAATATATAGCTAGTCAATGTTATATTAGCTTTTTGATGTTTTTCTTTAACAGTGGGTTTGGATACAGAGGGCGATAGGGGAGGGGATGATTGAAGTAAAGTACCCAATGGGAGGGAATGGAGAGGGAGGGGATAGGCTGATATTAATTGTGTCTGGATAGATAACAAAGTGAAGGGAAGGTGGATTATGATAATAAGATTTGTGTTGGGAAGAGAAGGGAAGCTACATGACTAATTTGCCCTTTTGAAGAAATCAGATTGAAGCTTCAAGGGATCAAAGAGTTGAAAAGAAAAAAAATACTTTTGAGGTCATATCAAAGTGAAATGGAGCTGAAACTTTAGGGTTTCAAAGTGTTTAAAAGATACTTTGAGGGTATCAAAGTGAAAAAGTGGGTAAATTTTGTGATACCAAAGTGAAAATAACACTATTTATAATGCAATACATTTGTTTTGTCTCAATAATGCAACACATTTAATCTTAACCTTAGTCTTAAACTTCATTGTACCTGCAACTATCATGAGACTTCTTTAGGATTTTCTTTTCCCTTTCAAATGCCATTAATATTTTTCAGAACCGAGAGAAGGCTTTACTGATTGATGAGTTGAGGAATGAAATTTCTAAACAAATATGCTTTGTTCTTCAATACTTTGCAATAGTTGCGTGAAACAAAGCAAAGGATATGCAATAAGGTTTCTGTATCTTTCATTGAAAAGTCGCTGAAGTTTGCGGCCATAAGGGGGAGGTTTGATTATTATAGAAAAACAAGTTTTACTTGAGAAGGAAAAATTTGGGAGTTAAAGAAAATTTTACTTAAAACCCAATCCCTCCCCTCCCAGTCCATCCACTTTAGGAGGGTTAAGAAAGTGGATAAATTTGCTTGTTTTTATTCCTCCCCTCCCTTCACCTTACTAGTTAAAAATTGTAAGCAAACATATTTCTCTCTCTCTCTCTCTCTCTCTCTCTCTCTGGGGGTGGGGGTTAACATTATAACCTTCCTTACGTCCCCACCCCTCTTGAGAAAACCTGCCAGAACCCACTATAAAGGTGACATCTTGATAATTTGAATTGAAGGTTGACCTCATATCACCATTTACGCTATTTTTTGGCCCGTCAGTGGGGGAGTATTAAAAAAAATCAACTACTAAGATCATGGTTAGCAGACGCTCTCAGCTTGTGGAGGGCAAAAGATAAAATAATAGATGACAGAAAATAGATAAAACAATTCCTACCAACATCGCGTGGAACTCATGGAGTGTTCTGTTTTCTTCTTTCAATAGCCCTGGAGTCGCTACAGATCTAGTTATTCTTATGGGGTCATGAATGATAGAATTTCAGAGCAAGATCTTGTTAGGAAGGTATTTGCATGACGAAGTCTTGAATCTCCTGCCAAAATTGTCACAAAATGTTGGTCACAGACATAGCAAGGAGCTAAATAATCTAGTGCAAATTAAGAGGCTTATATCCTTCCCTAGAATATGAGCATGTGCTTATGTGAACTGAATTTCGGATATGCGCCATTTGTCCAATATAGTATTGACGACTGAAAAGAAGCTTATATCCTTTCCTAGTATATGTGATGTTTTTTAATCAACTAAACGTTTGTATCTTCCCAATGTATATTGGAGCAGCATTAAGGATCAGATAAGGTCGAGATGCGAAAGAATAATTTTAAAAGGAATTGTGCAGCTGGTTGCATAGTTAATGGCATTAACTAGTTTTCATTTAAGAATTTGCCAAAATGCATCTGGTGCTTCTAAGCTATGGTTGAAATATAGCAACCCTCTCTTAGATTGACTGAAAGATCAAACTAACAATTGAATATATCAGGTTAATGTATAAAATACTAACAGAATAAAGTGCCAAATTGCGATTCTAAGTTTTTAAAGTTATTCAGGTTTCATCTGAGAATTCCGTTTTGGATAAACAACTACCCATCATCCAGTATAATTGTTAATGGGAAAGAGACTTCCATTCTTTCATAGTATCTAGAATCTTACAAATATATGGTTTTTCTAGTCGATTGAAAGAATGCGTCTTCCAATTATTTATTGCAAAATATTGAGATTCAAGTTGCAAAAGAATAATTTTGAAAGGAAGTGTACAGCTAGCTACGTAGTTAATGGCATCAATGATTTCTTTTTTTCGGAAATTGTGGAGCTTCTAATCATCTATAAAGGTTGAAATCTGTCAGTCCGTCTTACATAGGGTAATGCCTTATGACACCCTGGTCGAAGAGGCTGACGTGCAAGAATATTTCTAGGGACATTTGTTTGTCTAGGTTAACGGCATGTCTTATATTCTGCTTATAATTATATTCCACTGAAGAAAAAGTTTAAATATCATTTGAATTTAGGGTTAATTATTTCTAGTAACAACTTATAATGTCATTTAATTTTTCTTATTTACTAGTTTTTGTGATCAACACGTGGAATGTAGTATTAAGTTGTATGCACTAGTTAGACCATAACGCATGTGACTTGATAGCTTAAGAAACTGTCCTAACTATAAGGTACATAGTTACAATTAAAATATGGAGTGAGACCTGTACTCTTTAATAATAGTTTGAGAGTACAGGATATTGATAAATAGCTGCAGATAGTGTACTTGTAGTATCTAGAGGGTTAACTTCCCTAGAGCCTAGAGTAGCTTGCGTTTTATAAATTGCTTCTGCACAAAATAAGAAACAGGCTCTCCAACGCATGAAAGGTTGCGAGTTCACGTTTTCATCATCCTTGTTAAAATGAAAGCTCACTGCATAGACATTCATAAACTGCTTAGCATATTTTTGCATAGAATCTCAATTTTGGTTTAATAGTATGTCCCAGTAGGGGATTTCTTCTAAAACTTCTTTAGCAATATTTCTTTGTTTCATATTCTAATAGGAAGCAACTATGCAAAAAGAATTCTTTCGTTTGATAAGCCATCATATTTATCTGAGACCTAGACTTGGTCTAATATGCGGTTATGTTTTAGTGTGATTGCAACGTAACATATTTCAATCCGGAGATAAAAATTGACCATAGAGCACCCCTGAGCTTCTCCAAAATAACATTACAAAAGCAATATATGATTTTTTTTTTCAACTGACTGAAATTTATATCGGTGTTATATGCTAGTTGTTGTCGAAGGCTCTATTTAGAAACTCTAATATGGGCCTTGATTGTCGTATATTTACATTTTTCGGGAGTTTCTCTTTCCTTGATGTTAGAAACATGGTGAAGTAATACTGTAAGAACACTTTGGTAAAAAGCTCTTGAAGTTATAGCATTGCACTATGAACTGGCACCTCAAATAAAGCTTTGTTCATGGAGAGATAACTTTACTGTTCGTACACTATTGGAAATTGCGACTTAACGCTTTAAGACTGATGCTCGTCTACCTCAAATCCACTCATGAGCGTGATATGTGAGGTCTATCTTTGTGTATTTGACATGGCCACATATTTCATAGAGACTTGAATTAGAGTTATGTTAGAAGGCTAGAATTATATTCTCTACTTCCAGAGGTACAATTAGATATTTGCTCATAAAATTAATGCTAATTAATAAAGCAAAGGTTAGGGCCCTTTCGAGAAACAAAATAGAAGTACCTAGTGTAGTCCGCTGAATCTCAAACCTGATTTCATACAAAATTAAAAATATTGACTCTTGCTCTGGTACCTTGTGTGTTTGTAAGTTTGTATTGGTTGTTAGGTTGATTTTACCAAGTTGGATATCTAGAGAGTGTTGGATAGCCATCTTAGAAACACACCAATATGAGAATGGGGCCCTGCTGCTGGAGGACTGGGACTAAAGAAGAAAAACATGGCGTACTATTTTAAGGGGAGAAGAAAGCATAGCCCTCAAGGGGGAAAGATCTAGCGAGAGGACAGAGAGACAGATGGGATGTTAGTGCTTGTTTTGTGCTATGCCAATATATACTTTCATTGTGTTGTTATTGCTTGTTTCCATATACCTTTCCAAAAGCGTGCAAAGGTTTTAGAAGATAACATTATTTTCATAATTGACATTAGCTCATCTATATCTAATTTTATTGTTTGGTTTCTTTAATGTTGCTCTCTAAAAAACCTGACATTAACTCATCTGCATGCAGTTCTACACATTTCTAGAGACGACTCTTGTTACAGTATCATTGTTATCCAATTTTATTGCATTCTTCAATGATATGGAGATTCCTGGAACTCCTGGAACACTTGCAACCACTTTTCTCACCTTTGGTAAGTATCCCACTTGTCATGATTAACTCTATTGTTAAACAGCATCAACATCTAATTGTGATTCTATCTTCTCTTTTGGTCAGTGTTGAATTTGGCATTTTCACTAAGCGTTCTTGGGTTTATGATTATGCATATCTCACTGGTGTTAGGGAATACAACGACTATTGAGGCAAGTTACTATGCAAATTCTCATTCGTTATTTGCATTTTCCTTGTATGTTCTCAACTTTTACAATTTTTCTTTTTGTAATCAGGCATATGAGAAGAAAACCACCCCAAAGTGGTATGATCTTGGTGAAGAAAGAATTTGAACAGGTTTGTGTTTCTTTCCTATGCTAGTAGTATCTTTGATGCCTCTTGCTTGCTGAAGAGAGACAAGTAGCACCTTTTTGACAGTTTATCTGGTAGAAAGGACAATGTTGGATATGTTAACTGTACTGCATTATTTGTACTGCTTTACTACTACAGTGGTCCTTCTATCTTATCATTGAGTCATTGGTACAAGGCAAAATAAAAGGGTCTATACTTTTGTGATTCACTTGAGTACAGAAGTAGTACCAAAAAAGTAGGACATTTAGCATTTCCCTGCAATGTTAGACATGGGACTTTTTAGGTGCCAGCTTTGCTTGGTTTTTCATAATGTCATTTTATATTATTTCTTTCTTAGCCATGATATATGCCTTATTAGCTCATTGTTCTTGCTGCATGAACTTCATCGTCGGCGGAACTAATACTGATTGCAGCTTGGGCAAGTGCCCAAGTGAGATTTTCATATTGCAAAACCTTTGCACAAAATCGTAACTATAAAAGTTCTTTAGTGACTACTTATTTGTCAATTATTAGACAGATAATATCTAGGCAAATTAGCATTTGAAACCACACGAAGGTTTCTGTGATGGTTCTTATGTTAAATTTCGTCTTTTCTCTGATTAAGTTCCCGACTCCATCGACAGTTTTAACTGATCTTTTTTTTTTTTGAAAAATTACAATCTTGTATTTGTAGTAATACTTTTATTTTATGGAGAAAATTTCTACTACTGTTCTTACTGTAGCTTACCTGATTGAATGTTTATACTAGTTGTAGTGACATAGTTATTTTTCCTTGTATTGTCCGGGGATCAGGTGTTTGGAACCGATAAAAAATATTGGTTCATCCCGGCCTATTCAGAAGAAGATTTGCGAAGGATGCCTGTTTTACAGGGCCTTGATTATCCGTCCAAGCCTGATTTGGATGCACAGGAGTTCTAATGGAAAGAGTTTTCCCATAACAAAAGCTTTAATTCGACAGATCGACACAATATCCAGTGGCCTAAACCTCGGAGTAGAAGAGTGTCAGGTACATGGGATGGGCTTTGTGGAAATTATATGAGAGAGGATTCTTTCTATGGGTCCATAGGAGGTGCTGGTCATGTGATTTATGCTGATGTAAAACTTGAATTTGTGTTGCTTGTATAGAAGTAATCATAAAAGTTAATTACTAGGGTAGATGGTTGTGTAATGTGATTTATGTATCGGTGTATTATGCAATGTAGCTTTGTTGGTTTTTTCTCTTTCTAAATTGCTGGAGATATTGGCATTTTTGGGAGTAGAAACTTGGTGGAGTCTGCTTGAGTTTGGATGTATCCGTCATGCGATTCATTTTAACTTTATGTGTCTAGGTTAACATATTGCATTATTTAAGAGTGACGATGTCGCTGCGCTGCATCTATTTTGTTGAGTACCTTATATGCTCATCCAATATATTAAATTGTGTCAATTGGATATGATGCGAGGAAGTGTTTTATTATTAAAATATGAGATCTATTATGAAATGCAGTGTCTCCTCTGTTAGGATTTTTTAAAAAAATCTTCAGTAGATTTCAAATAAATGAAGATGGCTTGTGATAGTTTGTTTCATTTTGGTCCTATGATTTTTGGATACAAAAATAATTCTATATCCAAATTGTAAGTAAAAAGTCTAAAAATATGAACCGTTTTTGTCTTGTTCTTCCACATGAATGATCTTCATTTAAATTTATCATGTCAATTTTGTAATCATTCATTATTTTCATTATTATCATCTACAAACTTTTCCCGTAGGCTCAGATAAATTTGTAGAATTTGAAAATATCAGATATTTTTACAAACCCCAACGCTCATAAGCTCATAAGATTTTCGAAATTTCAGCCATTAAAAATACTAGTCTTTTAGCTCATGCTAAGCACGATCTTATCACAATTCACCAAAATTTCATCATGTTCTAATCAGTCATTCATGAAAAGAGTAAAAATTATTTTCGAAGAAAAAATACAATTTTGAAAAAATAGTTGATGACTCCTCAAAAGTGTAGAGGTAAAGAAAAATTGGAGGGAGGGATATTTTGTACCTTTAGGTTATGTTAAAGAATATTTATTTACTAATATTTATAAAATAATTGTCAAATTCAAATAATAAACAACTTATAAAATATTTCATTTTCCATAAATATTTGGTTTTGAAATTAAAAATATAACAAATTAGTTAACAAACTAAATTGTTTTCTAAATTTCAAAAGAGAGGGAATAGTTTGCTTTTAAGTTAAAACAAATCTATTTTCAATATTTTCTAAATTTAAAAAGCGAGGGAATAGTTTGCCCGGCCAGGCTTATGAGAAATTCATGAAAATATTTCACCAAAATTAATTATTTAAATCGTTTGAATAGAAAAATGTAAAAATTCGAAAATATAATAACAATTTATATAAAAATTAAAAATCAAAAATATAAACTAAATATTTTTAGCATAAATATCTTTTACAGAAAATTAATTCTATTTAAAAATCTATTTAACTATAATTAGAATACAAATCATTAGAAAATATATACAATATCATTAGGAAAAATAATTATTATAAATAATGGGAAATAACCAAAAATATAACAACAATAAATATGTAAAATTGTAAAATTGGAAACATAACAACTAAATTGTTATTAAAATCAAAATTATTTCACCAAAATATATTATTTAACTTGTTTGATCAGAAAAATGTAAAAATATGAAAATATAAAAACAATTAATATAAAAAGTAAATATCTGAAAATATAATCCAAATTATTTATTGCATAAATATCTTAACAATTAATGTGAGAAAAGTAAAAATCCGAAAATATAACAACTAATATGTAAAAAAATAAAAATATTTCACCAAAATTAATTATTTAACTCGTTTGAATAGAAAAATGTAAAAATTCTAAAATATAATAACAATTTATATGAAAAATTAAAAATCCGAAAATATAAACTAAATATAAACTAAAAATTAAAAATAATAAGATTTCAAATAAATGAAGATGGCTTGTGATAGTTTGTTTCATTTTGGTCCTATGATTTTGGATACAAAAATAATTCTATATCCAAATTGTAAGTAAAAAAGTCTAAAAATATGAACCGTTTTTGTCTTGTTCTTCCACATAAATGATCTTCATTTAAATTTATCATGTCAATTTTGTAATCATTCATTATTTTTATTATTATCATATACAACCTTTTCCCGTAGGCTCGGATAAATTTGTAGAATTTGAAAATATCAGATATTTTTACAAACCCCCAGCTCATAAGCTCATAAGATTTTCAGAAATTTCACGCCATTATAAAAAACTAGTATGGTGAACGTGCATTGCACGTGTATCTGTTTTCATATTTAGTTTATTTACACTTACTATATAAAAGTTCAGTCTTGAAAGTAAATTTTATTAAATATTAGTTTTGCTTAAGTATAATTTGAGTGCAAGTAATTAATATAACCTTTATTATAGTAATTAAATCATATATAATAAGATAAAAATTATAATATAACTTTATGTATTTAGTAGTTATCATATAGTAAATTATAAAATTATTGTATTGAATTCACATATTCACTAATTAGTTTTCTGTAACTAACCCATTTAATTTATTGAATATATTTATTTTAGAAATTATAAGATAGAGTAGAACTATTTATTAACATATTATAGTGAATTAATATTTACCAACAATTTCATTGTTAATCTAATAAGTTAGAAATTAAATATATATTAGCAATAATACTACATAAAGTTGTTATTGAGTGGATATTCATTGTTAACATAATATATTATTGAGAAATAATATGATTTCATATGAGGTTTTGTCACTAAGAAAATTTGATGTGTATACATTCGATACATAGGAGCTGTATTCTATATATGCGATCACTTGAAGAAACACAATAGAATTTAAGAAAGTACAGCGTTTATTGAATAAAATTCTTTGTTCTTTTGACTTTTTATCGTTTTCTTCAAAATTTAAATATGGATTTTATCCTATCAATGGCTCTTAACTTCATATGCTAATAATCCAAAGTTATTCCTTATCTCATCATGTTGCAACCCCACAATGAGACCACAATTTTAAATTGCAAACTTAAAGTAGGAACAATGGATCAAGAGAAGAGAGGCAAAATATTGATGTTTGTTCGGACTTCATAACCACTTTTTATTGGGTTCGGATTTAGTTATTCATTGGCTTTTTTTTCTTTTTGGCAAAGCTATGCAATGAGTTTCTTTCATGAGTTGAATCACGGTAGAAAGTAGTGGTTGCAAGTAATGTAAGAATAAATAGAGCTTTTCTTCATAAACTTAAATATTTACGCTAAAATTGAAGAACTTTTTCTACAATTCAATCAAATATATGAAATATGGATTTGCATGACAGATATTAGTAATTGAGATTTAAAAGGACTTGTCGGAAAAAAAGAGGAGATCAATCTATTAATTACCATAGTTAGATATATCTATTTTAGAAATTATAAGATAGAGTAGAACTATTTATTAACATATTATAGTGAATTAATATTTACCAACAATTTCATTGTTAATCTAATAAGTTAGAAATTAAATATATATTAGCAATAATACTACATAAAGTTGTTATTGAGTGGATATTCATTGTTAACATAATATATTATTGAGAAATAATATGATTTCATATGAGGTTTTGTCACTAAGAAAATTTGATGTGTATACATTCGATACATAGGAGCTGTATTCTATATATGCGATCACTTGAAGAAACACAATAGAATTTAAGAAAGTACAGCGTTTATTGAATAAAATTCTTTGTTCTTTTGACTTTTTATCGTTTTCTTCAAAATTTAAATATGGATTTTATCCTATCAATGGCTCTTAACTTCATATGCTAATAATCCAAAGTTATTCCTTATCTCATCATGTTGCAACCCCACAATGAGACCACAATTTTAAATTGCAAACTTAAAGTAGGAACAATGGATCAAGAGACTGAAGAGAGGCAAAATATTGATGTTTGTTCGGACTTCATAACCACTTTTTATTGGGTTCGATTTAGTTATTCATTGGCTTTTTTTCTTTTTGGCAAAGCTATGCAATGAGTTTCTTTCATGAGTTGAATCACAGTAGAAAGTAGTGGTTGCAAGTAATGTAAGAATAAATAGAGCTTTTCTTCATAAACTTAAATATTTACGCTAAAATTGAAGAACTTTTTCTACAATTCAATCAAATATATGAAATATGGATTTGCATGACGATATTAGTAATTGAGATTTAAAAGGACTTGTCGGAAAAAAGGCGGAGATCAATCTATTAATTACCATAGTTAGATATATCTATTTTATACTAAACTTTAGATATTAATATGTATAATTATACATTATTTTCAAAGATTGATCCTATTATTCACTTTTTGAGGCACTTTCTCTTTATTATTATTATTATTATTATTATTATTATTATTATTGATTTAAATGTGTTTAGTTGTCAAATTTGTATTATATATCACTTAGCTTTATGACACCATAAATTCCACCGAAGATGATTAAATGCAATGACCGTTATCTTTAAACTATGCACCCACTAAACCTATTTACTTAATCACTTAAACCTTAATCAACACACCTTTCTCCTTCCTAAAATGTAACATCTCTTTCGTCTTAATATGTATAATTATACATTATTTTCAAAGATTGATCTTATTATTCACTTTTGATGTATAATTATTAGTAGAATAAATGTATGCATTTATGTATATATATCATCTCAAGGATCCTTATTCAACATCTCCTCAACGATATTAGAATATGAGTACTCTTTTGCCTCTAATTTCATTCTCAACTCAATAGCAAGTGTGAATACCTTAATATGCCATTAGTGGCCTTGCTCCATGAGATCCTCGAAATGTTTAGCTAGCTCTTTCCACCACCTTATAAACAAAATAAAAGATAGCAGTTTTAGAACCTTAATTGTCGTAATTATCATAAACATGTGTGTATAAATAAACCATGAATTAGTCCCTTACACAATATGTCTTTTGAAAAGGAGTTTCTCTCATCATTTTAAGAGAAATATGGAAATGTTTGGTTATGTACCATGAAAATACAGTTGCACAATGCTTGAGGACGTCCAAGTTCATTCGGAGAGGATCGAGACAGAAATAACAACATAAATTTTTGAGTATATATATGTCAATTGGTTTCAGTATGAAGCATATTATTGGAAATATTTTAACATGCAACACTTCTGACCCATAATTGATTTAGTTATTCATTGATTTTTTTTTTCTTTTTTTGGCAAAGCTATGCAATGAGTTTTGTTCTCGAGGATCTCATGGAGCAAGGCCACTAATGGCATATTAAGGTATTCACACTTGCTATTGAGTTGAGAATGAAATTAGAGGCAAAAGAGGACTCATATGAAGTCTGAACAAACATCAATATTTTGCCTCTCTTAGGTCTCTTGATCCATTGTTCCTACTTTAAGTTTGCAATTTAAAATTGTGGTCTCATTGTGGGGTTGCAACATGATGAGATAAGGAATAACTTTTGGATTATTAGCATCACGAAGTTAAGAGCCATTGATAGGATAAAATCCATATTTAAATTTTGAAGAAAACGTATAAAAAGTCAAAAGAACAAAGAATTTTATTCAATAAACGCTGTACTTTCTTAAATTCTATTGTGTTTCTTCAAGTGATCGTCATATATAGAATACGGTTCCTATGTATCGAATGTATACACATCAAATTTTCTTAGTGACAAAACCTCATATGAAATCATATTATTTCTCAATAATATATTATGTTAACAATGAATATCCACTCAATAACAACTTTATGTAGTATTATTGCTAATATATATTTAATTTCTAACTTATTAGATTAACAATGAAATTGTTGGTAAATATTAATTCACTATAATATGTTAATAAATAGTTCTACTCTATCTTATAATTTCTAAAATAAATATATTCAATAAATTAAATGGGTTAGTTCTGAGAAAACTAATTAGTGAATATGTGAATTCAATACAATAATTTTTATAATTTACTATATGATAACTACTAAATACATAAATATTGATGTTTGTTCGGACTTCATAACCACTTTTTATTGGGTTCGATTTAGTTATTCATTGGCTTTTTTTCTTTTTGGCAAAGCTATGCAATGAGTTTCTTTCATGAGTTGAATCACAGTAGAAAGTAGTGGTTGCAAGTAATGTAAGAATAAATAGAGCTTTTCTTCATAAACTTAAATATTTACGCTAAAATTGAAGAGCTTTTTCTACAATTCAATCAAATATATGAAATATGGATTTGCATGACAAATATTAGTAATTGAGATTTAAAAGGACTTGTCGAAAAAAGCGGAGATCAATCTATTAATTACCATAGTTAGATATATTTATTTTATACTAAACTTTAGATATTAATATGTATAATTATACATTATTTTCAAAGATTGATCCTATTATTCACTTTTGAGGCACTTTCTCTTTATTATTATTATTATTATTATTATTATTGATTTAAATGTGTTTAGTTGTCAAATTTGTATTATATATCACTTAGCTTTATGACACCATAAATTCCACCGAAGATGATTAAATCGCAATGACCGTTATCTTTAAACTATGCACCCACTAAACCTATTTACTTAATCACTTAAACCTTAATCAACACACCTTTTCTCCTTCCTAAAATGTAACATCTCTTTCGTCTTAATATGTATAATTATACATTATTTTCAAAGATTGATCTTATTATTCACTTTTTGATGTATAATTATTAGTAGAATAAATGTATGCATTTATGTATATATATCATCTCAAGGATCCTTATTCAACATCTCCTCAACGATATTAGAATATGAGTACTCTTTTGCCTCTAATTTCATTCTCAACTCAATAGCAAGTGTGAATACCTTAATATGCCATTAGTGGCCTTGCTCCATGAGATCCTCGAAATGTTTCGCTAGCTCTTTCCACCACCTTATAAACAAAATAAAAGATAGCAGTTTTAGAACCTTAATTGTCGTAATTATCATAAACATGTGTGTATAAATAAACCATGAATTAGTCCCTTACACAATATGTCTTTTGAAAAGGAGTTTCTCTCATCATTTTAAGAGAAATATGGAAATGTTTGGTTATGTACCATGAAAATACAGTTGCACAATGCTTGAGGACGTCCAAGTTCATTCGGAGAGGATCGAGGCGAAATAACAACATAAATTTTTGAGTATATATATGTCAATTGGTTTCAGTATGAAGCATATTATTGG
Source organism: Asparagus setaceus (assembly GCA_012295165.1). Lineage (NCBI taxonomy): Eukaryota > Viridiplantae > Streptophyta > Magnoliopsida > Asparagales > Asparagaceae > Asparagus > Asparagus setaceus. The sequence goes on from WHSE01000168.1 coordinate 31,598, forward strand.
AAATATTTTAACATGCAACACACTAATAATAGTACGAAAACACAAAATTCTTAGAGTTTTTGTCACTAAGAAAATTTGATGTGTATACATTCGATACATAGGGCTGTATTCTATATATGGCGATCACTTGAAGAAACACAATAGAATTTAAGAAAGTACAACGTTTATTGAATGAAATTCTTTGTTCTTTTGACTTTTTATCGTTTTCTTCAAATTCACTAATAATTATACATTATTTTCAAAGATTGATCTTATTATTCACTAATCTAATCTAATCTAATACTATTATAAAAGTGTGTAGCCATGTTAAAATATTTCTTCCAAAATACCCTCTAAAACACATACATGCATACATGAAACACATACATGCATACATAAATCATACATGTTAACATCTTTCAAATCAAACATACATAAATGCATACATTTATTCTACCCTTAAAATTCTTCTCATAACCCCAATTTTAATTAATTAATTAATTACTTATATATGACATTTTTGACTATACATAACTATTATTTACTATAGTTGGATATATTTTTAAACTATAGTGTAACTATTAATTACCATAGTTAGATATATCTATTTTATACTAAACTTTAGATATTAATATGTATAATTATACATTATTTTCAAAGATTGATCCTATTATTCACTTTTTAGGCACTTTCTCTTTATTATTATTATTATTATTATTATTATTATTGATTTAAATGTGTTTAGTTGTCAAATTTGTATTATATATCACTTAGCTTTATGACACCATAAATTCCACGAAGATGATTAAATCGCAATGACCGTTATCTTTAAAATTTTGTATTATAAAAGTGTGTATAATTTCTTCCAAAATACCCTCTAAAACACATACATGCATACATGAAACACATACATGCAATGACCGTTATCTTTAAACTATGCACCCACTAAACCTATTTACTTAATCACTTAAACCTTAATCAACACACCCTTTCTCCTTCCTAAAATGTAACATCTCTTTAGTCTTAATATGTATAAGTATACATTATTTTCAAAGATTGATCTTATTATTAAACTTTTGAGTCACTTTCTCTTTATTATTATTATTATTATCGATTTGAATGTGTTTAGTTGTCAAATTTATATTATATATCACTTAGCTTTATAACACCATAAATTCCACGAAGATGATTAAATCGCAATGACCGTTATCCTTAAACTATGCACCCACTAAACCTATTTACTTAATCAATTAAACCTTAATCAACACACCCTTTCTCCTTCCTAAAATAAAACATCTCTTTCGTCATTCCCTATAAATCTCAAGCTGGGCACATATCTATGAGAAGTATTGCCACATGTGGCTCGCGGCACCTGACAGAACGGCCATAACATCGTACCGCCAAACTTCCGCGCGCGCGTTGCCCTCACCAACTTAGTCTCCCATTCCAAGTCGGAGATTGTGACAGGCTCAAGAAAGCACACATAGTACAATGAGCTCAAGCGGAGCCCGGTTGTATGCTAGAAATGTAGATTAATCTTTGCATTTATTTGGAATATAGATTGATCTCCGTCTTTTTTTCGACAAGTCCTTTTAAATCTCAATTACTAATATTTGTCATGCAAATCCATATTTCATATATTTGATTGAATTGTAGAAAAAGTTCTTCAATTTTAGCGAGAAATATTTAAGTTTATAAAGAAAAGCTCTATTTATTCTTACATTACTTGCAACCACTACTTTCTCGTGATTCAACTCATGAAAGAAACTTATTGCATAGCTTTGCCAAAAAAAAAAAAGCCAATGAATAACTAAATCCAGAACCCAATAAAAAAAGTGGTTATGAAGTCTGAACAAACATCAATATTTTGCAACCACTACTAAACACATTTAAATCGATAATAATAATAATAATAAAGAGAAGTGCCTCAAAAGCGAATAATAATATCAATCTTTGAAAATAATGTATAATTATACATATTAAGGCGAAAGAGATGTTACATTTTAGGAAGGAGAAAGGGTGTGTTGATTAAGGTTTAAGTGATTAAGTAAATAGGTTTAGTGGGTGCATAGTTTAAAGATAACGGTCATTGCGATTTAATCATCTTCGGTGGAATTTATGGTGTCATAAAGCTAAGTGATATATAATACAAATTTGACAACTAAACACATTTAAATCAATAATAATAATAATAATAATAATAATAATAATAATAAAGAGAAGTGCCTCAAAAGTGAATAATAGGATCAATCTTTGAAAATAATGTATAATTATACATATTAATATCTAAAGTTTAGTATAAAATAGATATATCTAACTATGGTAATTAATAGTTACACTATAGTTTAAAATATATCTAACTATAGTAAATAATAGTTATGTATAGTCAAAAATATCATATATAAGTAATTAATTAATTAATTAAAATTGGGGGTTATGAGAAGAATTTTAAGGGTAGAATAAATGTATGCATTTATGTATGTTTGATTTGAAAGATGTTAACATGTATGATTTATGTATGCATGTATGTGTTTCATGTATGCATGTATGTGTTTTAGAGGTGTGTTGATTAAGGTTTAATTGATTAAGTAAATAGGTTTAGTGGGTGCATAGTTTAAGGATAGCGGTCATTGCGATTTAATCATCTTCGGTGGAATTTATGGTGTCATAAAGCTAAGTGATATATAATATAAATTTGACAACTAAACACATTTAAATCGATAATAATAATAATAAAAAAGAAAGTGCCTCAAAAGCGAATAATAAGATCAATCTTTGAAAATAATGTATACTTATACATATTAAGGCGAAAGAGATGTTACATTTTAGGAAGGAGAAAGGGTGTGTTGATTAAGGTTTAAGTGATTAAGTAAATAGGTTTAGTGGGTGCATAGTTTAAAGATAACGGTCATTGCATGTATGTGTTTCATGTATGCATGTATGTGTTTTAGAGGGTATTTTTGGAAGAAATTATACACACTTTTATAATACAAATTTTAAAGATAACGGTCATTCGATTTAATCATCTTCAGGTGGAATTTATGGTGTCATAAAGCTAAGTGATATATAATACAAATTTGACAACTAAACACATTTAAATCAATAATAATAATAATAATAATAATAATAAAGAAAGTGCCTAAAAAGTGAATAATAGGATCAATCTTTGAAAATAATGTATAATTATACATATTAATATCTAAAGTTTAGTATAAAATAGATATATCTAACTATGGTAATTAATAGTTACACTATAGTTTAAAATATATCTAACTATAGTAAATAATAGTTATGTATAGTCAAAAAATGTCATATATAAGTAATTAATTAATTAATTAAAATTGGGGGTTATGAGAAGAATTTTAAGGGTAGAATAAATGTATGCATTTATGTATGTTTGATTTGAAAGATGTTAACATGTATGATTTATGTATGCATGTGTGTGTTTCATGTATGCATGTATGTGTTTTAGAGGGTATTTTTGGAAGAAATGTTTTAACATGGCTACACACTTTTATAATAGTATTAGATTAGATTAGATTAGATTAGTGAATAATAAGATCAATCTTTGAAAATAATGTATAATTATTAGTGAATTTGAAGAAAGCGATATAAAAAGTCAAAAGAATAAAGAATTTCATTCAATAAACGTTGTACTTTCTTAAATTCTATTGTGTTTCTTCAAGTGATCGTCATATATAGAATACAGTTCCTATGTATCGAATGTATACACATCAAATTTTCTTAGTGACAAAACTCTAAGAATTTTGTGTTTTCGTACTATTATTAGTGTGTTGCATGTTAAAATATTTCCAATAATATGCTTCATACTGAAACCAATTGACATATATATACTCAAAATTTATGTTGTTATTTACGTCTCGATCCTCTCGAATGAACTTGGGCGTCCTCAAGCATTGTGCAACTGTATTTTCATGGTACATAACCAAACATTTCCATATTTCTCTTAAAATGATGAGAGAAACTCCTTTTCAAAAGACATGAATTTATGGTGTCATAAAGCTAAGTGATATATAATATAAATTTGACAACTAAACACATTTAAATCGATAATAATAATAATAATAAAGAGAAAGTGCCTCAAAAGCGAATAATAAGATCAATCTTTGAAAATAATGTATACTTATACATATTAAGGCGAAAGAGATGTTACATTTTAGGAAGGAGAAAGGGTGTGTTGATTAAGGTTTAAGTGATTAAGTAAATAGATTTAGTGGGTGCATAGTTTAAAGATAATTATACATTATTTATGTATGCATGTATGATTTATGTATGCATGTATGTGTTTCATGTATGCATGTATGTGTTTTAGAGGGTGTGTTGATTAAGGTTTAATTGATTAAGTAAATAGGTTTAGTGGGTGCATAGTTTAAGGATAACGGTCATTGCGATTTAATCATCTTGGTGGAATTTATGGTGTCATAAAGCTAAGTGATATATAATATAAATTTGACAACTAAACACATTTAAATCGATAATAATAATAATAATAAAGAGAAAGTGCCTCAAAAGCGAATAATAAGATCAATCTTTGAAAATAATGTATACTTATACATATTAAGATGAAAGAGATGTTACATTTTAGGAAGGAGAAAGGGTGTGTTGATTAAGGTTTAAGTGATTAAGTAAATAGGTTTAGTGGGTGCATAGTTTAAAGATACGGTCATTGCATGTATGTGTTTCATGTATGCATGTATGTGTTTTAGAGGGTATTTTGGAAGAAATTATACACACTTTTATAATACAAATTTTAAAGATAACGGTCATTCGATTTAATCATCTTGGTGGAATTTATGGTGTCATAAAGCTAAGTGATATATAATACAAATTTGACAACTAAACACATTTAAATCAATAATAATAATAATAATAATAATAATAAAGAGAAAGTGCCTAAAAAGTGAATAATAGGATCAATCTTTGAAAATAATGTATAATTATACATATTAATATCTAAAGTTTAGTATAAAATAGATATATCTAACTATGGTAATTAATAGTTACACTATAGTTTAAAAATATATCTAACTATAGTAAATAATAGTTATATATAGTCAAAAATGTCATATATAAGTAATTAATTAATTAATTAAAATTGGGGGTTATGAGAAGAATTTTAAGGGGTAGAATAAATGTATGCATTTATGTATGTTTGATTTGAAAGATGTTAACATGTATGATTTATGTATGCATGTGTGAGTTTCATGTATGCATGTATGTGTTTTAGAGGGTATTTTTAGAAGAAATGTTTTAACATGGCTACACACTTTTATAATAGTATTAGATTAGATTAGATTAGATTAGATACGCCTTTTCCCTACTTTTCTAACTCCCAACGTTTAGGTGTCGGCATAAAACACAGCGAGCCAAAAAAAAAAAAAAAGACATAAATCCTGAATGGAGGGCTGCAAAGTAAGTTTCCTAAATTTGATGCCACGGGCCGTTGACACGTATCGGGGGATTTCTAGAGAAGTCGGTTCGGTCTCCTACGAGAATCTTCTATATAACCCCCAAACCCAAATTGAGATTTTATCATTTATTCCCCATTTCTTCTTCTATCCCCAATTTCGAGATCAAAAAAGTTGGAACTCAAGCGCATCTAATTTCATTGAAATTCCGTTTTCAGGTTATTTTTCTCCATTCCTTTTTGCTTTCGTGCATGAATTTGGGTGAATTTATCCATTGAGCTTATAATTTTTTTTGGGAAATTGAGGCGATTGCTGTAGTTTTGGAAAGAATTAGGGTTTCTTTCCTGGGATTTTTGGTTGCTTAGGAGATAAAGCCCTACGTTTGGGGTCTCTTTTTTGTTATATATATATATATATATTTTATTTTATAAATTTGAGGATCTTAGTGCCGATGAAATTTCTGAATCTGTTTGTCCAACAGTCGACAGTTTTCATTAAAGAGAGCATCCAATATATATATCTGATTGGGGCTGCGTTTATCTTTGCTGTTTCGTAGGAATTTGTGATGCTTAGTTTGATTTTGTGGTAACTCTCTCCAATTTAGGAATTTTAAGATTATTATGATGGAATTTGGGAACATTCCCCTGATTTCGTCTCTCAGAAATTTGTATTATGGATTAGAAAACTCATCACTCTGGGTGTTTCCATGGTTCAATTTCGGAGATTGGGTTCAGAAGTGTGCAGGTTTCTGAATTTGTGGAATTTCAATGATCAGGTTGAGCGAATGGTCAAGATTTAAATTTTATTTTGTTTTGTAGAAGATCCTTAGCCTGTAAGAAATTAAGTCAACACTTCTGGAAGTTTGTGGAGATAAAAAATATGATTAATAATGGCAAGTACTTAGTTTGCAGTGGGATTGAGATTAGAAATTTTCTTCTTGTCTTACGGTGAACTTTTGAAGGATTTGGACATTTGATTTATGTACAGGATCCATAGCTGTGTGGTTTTAGATTGAATTTTTTTCCTTGAAAAATAGCGAAATTTTGTCATCTTCCTGAAATTAATGATATTAATACTAATACAATGGATAATGGCAGTATCGTGATATTGATATTCTCTTGTTCATTTTTGGTCAAAAGTACTAAAGTAGATATCCTTGGCAGATATCCTATATCAGTATATCTTGTGAATATCAACTTCAAATTTTAGAAGCTAAACTCTTGGCCAACTTTTGTTTGTTTTGGAATTGAGAGCCAGTCTTTTACTGAATTGGTTTGTAAATTATGTTTCCTGTTATAGGTGTTATTTGTGTGTTGAACGAACTAAATATCATTTCCCCTGTTTTGCAGTTTAATTGGCGGATTTTTGTTGAGAAAATGCAGAGGGTAGGGTGGAAGAGATGACTTCTTTAGTGGATTCGGGGACCCGTTTGCAGGGTTTCCTGGCTTTGGGGGAAGACCTCAAAGCCTGATATCAAACTTCTTTGGTGGGAGGGACCCTTTTGATGATCCTTTCTTCACTCAACCCTTTGGAAACATGATGGGTCCTAGCATGATGGGGCCAAGTATGTTTGGACCTAGCATCTTTGGTTCCAGGGGAAGCCTTTTCGGAGAAACTAATAATAATGCTGGATTCTTGGAGCAACAAGCTCCCGCACCCCGTGCTAGATCCAAAGGGCCAATTATCAAAGAGATATCATCTGATGATGAAGAGGAAGATGAAAATGGAGGAAAGAAGATTGTAAATGAGAAGAAAACCGAGAAAGCATTGAGGTCGAGCAAAAGCCATATGTTCAGGACCCAGATGAAGAAGTTGAAGGTCTTATAAAGCCCTTGTAACTGTAAGCGTTAGTGATTCCTGTCAGTTGTCACACTAATCTGAGGAAGTGGGTTTAATTTCTTTTGCAGAGAAGAAAAGTCGAAGTGTGCAACATAGAAGTGAATTCAATAGGGCGGGTGCAATGTGTCCACAGGCTCAGACTTACAGTTTTCAGAGCACAAGTGTGACTTATGGTGGTCCCAGTGGAGCATATTATACCGCATCTACAACAAGGAGAATGGGTGGGGATGGAGTAAGTATATTGGGTGTTAAAAATTTACTTCTCGCTTTATTCATATGGGTTCTAATCAATGTTACTTTTTTAGGTTGTGATGGAAGAGAGTAAGGAAGCTGACTCAACTACTCGTAAAGCCACACACAGGGTCTCCAGAGGAATTCATGATAAGGTACTTGGCTATGGTTTACCATTGCTGCCACTACTTAAGTCATACACATTTGAATCATCATTGAAGCATCTGGATGTGAGTAATGAGTTGTAGGATGTTAACTTCGATGTGCATTTGTTTGCAGGGTCATACACTAACGAGGAAATTGAGTCCTGATGGTCGTGTTGATTCTTTACAGACATTACATAACTTGCATGAAGGTTCATCATGGCAACACAGAGGATATGCCAATTTTTTATTCACTTGCTTATTGTAACGTGTTCTATATTGTGGTTTCCAGATGAGTTGGCTGGCTTTGATGAAACATGGAAGGGGAAAGCAAGGCAACACTTGCCTGGATGGAACCAGGGCTATGACATGCTTGATCACAGTAATACTAGTAAGTACCTGATTCAAACAAATTAACAAGCAATTTCTTCTTACTATACTTATTTTGTGTGTAATCTAGGTGGAACAAGTATGTTAGTGTTTGATGTGGATAGTCTGGTGTTTCATTTTCCTACTATCGGCATTAACAAGAATAAAGAAAATTGACTAGTGGTTGCCTCTTTTAAGAATGATCTTCCCTTTCCGTTCTTTCTTTTGGGAAGATAGATGCAACTATTGAGTGCGTATGCCCTTATCGAGGATTTGGATACTAGTGCTTTTTCCACTTCCTTAAATGTCCTTCTCCACTCCTTAAATGTCCCATTCTCTTCCTCTAGTATCGGAAGGAGAGCTGTCATAGCAACAGTTGCACTCTCCATTTTACACCCTTCTAAGCGTGAACAGCGGATGTCCCAGCTCTAGTGTGGACAATGAGCGTCCCAACATCTGGGTATATGTATGGTAGCAATAATGAAACTATCAATCATGTTATTATGCTTCCGAGCTTTTATAAAAAATTTTCCTTGCCAAGAGATATTTTATCCTTCCTTCCAATTGATGTAAGAATTAACTCTGATACCAATTGTCGTGCAACCGACACATGATTTGCAAAGCTTCGTCTCCAGGTCTACCCTCGTCTGAGTCTACCCAACTAGATCTTCTCCTTCTAACTAGGACAAACAATCTACTTTTGCTATAGGGAAAAGAATTGAGAAAAGCAAGATCAAACAAAGAGAGAACACATTAATCACGTAGAAAAGTAAATGCGATGCAGAGGCACGAGATTACGAACTATTGCAATTGCCTACATTCACAGGGAGAGATTTGAGTTTTCTTTATTTCAGTGATCGTGCATGATTCGATCTTTCTTGTGTTCCTCAAGAAATCCATAAGATACTATCTCTCAGTCCCACCAAAAGATCCTTACTGAACCCAGAATTTCTCTCTTTGTTTTTTCTATAGAACTTATTTACTTTTGGCTCTATTCTTTAACGGTAGACCTCACTCATATTTACAGGATAATATCTGAATATGAAAAATAGAAATCCTAAGCGAACCTGATTTTTTGAAATACCCAATCAGTGTCCCAATAAGCACCTATCAACCACCTATGGTGGTGTTTTATAATTCCATAGAAAATTAGACACCTATGAGCATCGTTTGAGACTGTGCTAGTATCAACCTTGACAGAAGTAGACACTTGAGGTGCCATGCACTGGTTAATTTGTTGAGTTAAATATAATAATATTCTCTTCATTTCTGAAATAATGACTGGACCAGATTGAATCCTTTTGTGTTGTTCTTTCAGTTCATGTTGTCTACATTTAGTTCTGTTATCTCTCTACTTCGTATGAACATCTTTTGTGTGCCCACCGATGCAACAATTGGCATCAGAGCTTTGATATCATTCTTATTGTGGGCATCGAGATGCCTTGACAAAGTACAAGGTCGAGAATTTTGGCGAAACAATTTTCTACAAATTTATTTGTAGGTCTGTTTCTTGAGATTCTATTGCATGGGTTAGAGCTAAGGTTGAGCGTTTGTAAAATTATATGCTACCACACTTAGTTATGGGGCAACTCTGTTCGTTTGTGAAGTGTTTAGTTGGAGAATCTCCATTAGTCACTAAGTTGCGATATTTGGACCACTGTGCACTTGTTGTCACACTTAGTTGTGGTGCGACTCTGTCTGTGAAGTGTTAAGACGCAATCTCCAGTAGCCACTAAGTTTGCGATATTTGGACACGAGTTGAACTAGACTGGACTTGGGTGCACCATGCACATGTTGTCACACTGGGTTGTGGTGCGAATCTGTCCGTATGTGAAGTGTGTAAGTTGAAACACAATTTCCATTAGTCACTAAGTTGCGATATTTGGATACAAATGGAAATAAACTGGACCTGAGTCGAGTTGGAGATTAGGTGGGTAAACCTCTTAGGGGTTTGTAGAGACAAGAATGAAGTGAAGATTTATTGAATTCAATTGAAAGTGCATATTTGTTTAGATAACTTGAACATGAAGAAACACTCGACTTAAATTATCCTCTTATCACATTTACTATGTGACAATGAATGAAAATTAGGGTACTACTCAACCATTCAATTAACCTTGCTAGTACTCTGAAGCATTTACTATGTGACAATGAGTGAAAATTAGGGTACTACTCAACCAATCAACCTTGCTAGTACTCTGAAGCATTTACTATGTGACAATGAGTGAAAATTAGGGTACTACTCAACCAATCAATTAACCTTGCTAGTACTCTTAAGCATTTGTCTATTCCACACTATTAAGATTCATGTCTGAAGGGGTGTGAAGATGAAAGTGTAGAAGAAACATGTGGAAGGGAAGTGAGGAAGTTAGGGGCAAAAAAAAAAAAAAAAAAGATGAGAGCTAAGATGTATATTGTGAAGAAAAAGAGAGAAAAGAGCTAAGATGTATATCGAAGAAGACATCAGAAGTCCACAATAAGAATGAAACCATAACTCTAGTCTAGTACCCATTTGTTGCAGCGGTGGGCAACTCCGCTGAAGATGTTTATGCAAGTAGAGAGAGAATGAAAATTAATGTAGAAGTAGAGACAAAAAGAACAACATATAAAGGATTAATGTGAACTGGCCAGTATTTTGGCCTATGGCTACAGGCGAAGATAGCAAGAGGACTTCACTATTGAAAAGAGGAAATCATAACTAAAGAGGTCTACTTTCTAGTCTCACTCAAGCCCACTGCAGAAGTTGCAATTACAGCCCGATGTTCTCCTTGCTCAATTGTTTACAAGGAAAATAAAAGATTTTGCAATTGATGGAATCCATTCATTGGTATGTCTTGGGGATGCAGAGTCTTTGAAGTGCTTGGAGGTATTGGGGTGGTTGCAGCTTCCGCTTCTTGTGATTCAATTCAAGGAAAGTCAATTAAGAGTTTGTCGAGGATATCAAATTGGGAGATAGGAAGACTCTTCCTGTTGTATCAAAATAATTTTCTGGGTCTTTGAGAGTCGTTTGGAAAGCATCATCATTGTCAGGCTCAGTGTTCTTAGCGGATATGCTAGGTAGAGTGGGTCAGACTTCTTTAAAGTTTGGTGGGAGTGTGGAAGCTTGCTCTCTCTATTGTAAATGAAAAGAGTTTTTCACATTCTATTCAGTTTCCACTCTTGGTTCACCTGCACACCGAGCAAGTAGACTGGGTTGCTCCTTTACACAGTCAGAGAGAAAGGCACATGTGAAGTTTGTGTGGACCCCACGATATTTCCAAAACACTGAACATGATACAGTAACATAAATGAGAGTCGATGAGTGGATTAAGTGTGCCAGAGCACTGATATCATCAAAACAGTGGACATGATACGATAACATATGTGTCAGACCATTTGTCTTTATATCACTAAACACGATCGGTAACTTAAGTTTGCCAGACCATTTATATCTTCTAAACAATAATCAAGATAGGATAAACATAAAAGAAGGGAAAAGATCAGGTAATTTTCTTGTGAAATTAGGAAGACCATGTGCCAATTCAGTATAGCAAAACAGCCACAGGATACAATAAAACATGGAAATAATCATGTTAACACAAGGTATGACTGCACAATTTTTATTTGCCTTAAATGGCAAAAGTGCTTGGTTTTGACTTGCTATACCTATTCTTTTTTGCATAGCTGCTGTCTCCATAATAGAGGATCTTGACTTATGTGTTTGCTATGTAGATAGTCAAGATTTGTTGTATCTGCATATCCACGTCATATGATGTCATTGTATATCTCTGTCTATGTGGTTTCTACAGGACTCTCCTGCAATTTTAGTTGTTAGTGTTTACCCTGAGCTATGTAGTATTTTGATGTTGGGCAATCATGAACAGCATGTGCAGAAAATGTGAGTAGCGTAAATAAGAATGTTAAGATGGAAGTTAGAGGTCCTCCCATGGAGGATAAAATGAGAGACTCGTCTGAGATGGAGGAGATAGCCCTCAACAATTGAATGGAAGAATAGGATTCCTGTAGCTAAGGGATAGAGCCTGCCTCTTTGCTGTTGTTGGCTGCCTTACGGCAAACATAAGATTTAGGTGGAATTTTCAGTTTGGTTGCATGCAGGCATATCCTTGATTTCGTTTGTCAAATCTGGTTTATTGATTTATCCATGCAATTGTTGTCTTGTGGCGATTTTATTTATGTTTCGACATATTCGTTATTTATCTGTGTCATGACTGTTGATGTTAATTTCACAGCGGGTGGAAGGACAGGTGGCAGGCATGGTGATCAGCCGCAGAGGGGGTGGGCACTTCCATCAACAGGGCAGCCAAATACTACTTCAGGCAGTGGGAATTCTGTCGAGGTCAAATTCTTTTGGCGGGAGAGGCCATTAAAGACTGGGATTTGATAATATTCCTTATAGCTAGTTGTTTTTGGTTACGACCAGATATATGTCTTAGAAAATGGCTTGTTTCTAGATGTTAAATTCTGGGGGTTGTATTTCTAGATTGTTGTACAAGTTTGAAGTTGTCGAGAGATTTTAAGTAATGTTGTTGGAAAAAGGAGCAAGGGAACTTTGTATAACTGTTTGAACTATTTGGAGAAATGCTGGACGTAGGTATGATGTCTGAAGTGGTGGTATAGGAATTAGTTTTCTTTACCCCGCTTGTATACTGATCTCTGCAGGTCATTCGCTAATGCTGCATGTTTACATGGCTAGGACTAAGCTCTGTGTTCACTGTCTGGGCGGCAAAATGTTTTGTGCAAAATCGCAAAAGGAGACATTATATTTTTATTTCTCTAGTAGGAATGACAGTTTAAGAGAGAGAATTTATATGTGTTGTAAAAAAATATTATTATTATTATTATTATTAGCATTATTTTCTCACTGCCTTCAAATTCAGTTGCCTAAATCATATGCTATTCGAGGAAGTAGACCATTTGCCTTGTTAACTTATCATTAGAGGCACCATTTAATTTTTTACATTTAACATTGTTTCTGATTGTCGGCTCATTTATCATTTGACATTTTGCAGCAACCAAACACTGACGGGGGAAAAGAACTTCTCCAGGCTAATTGCGTTTAAGCATCCTAAAAAGTGGTCTCGGTCCTTTTTTTTTTTTTTCTTTTTAGCCTTTGATGTTATCCTGAAGTTTCATTGCGGTGATCAAAGAGTATTTTGGCCAATAAATGGACAGAATTCTTAATAATAATAATAATAATAATCTAATATACTATTATAAAAGTGTGTGGCCATGTTAAAACATTTCTTCTGGCAGCCCTCAAGCATACATACATTATAAACATACATACATAAACATATAAAATATTACTTACTAAATGTCGTACATACATTGACCCATAGCTCTGCATACTAATATCTTTAATGCAAAACCATCATCATTATTAAATTAATTATTAGAATTAATCAGCTCAACTGCATACTAATATCTTTAATGCAAAACCATCACCATTATTAAATTAATTATTAGAATTAATCAGCTCAACTTATGTTAAAAGTATTAGTTATTTTATTGATGAACATGCAATGATGCATTTAACATGAGTACATCCAATTAGAAAAGAGGAAAAGATAGGCGTTACAATAGAACTTTGGTCATATACCATGACGTGAGAGTTTTCATGACGGCCAATTAAGGGTGAGCAGTTATTTTGAGTGAGGAAGTTAATTACAAGCGTTTCAACTCGTACACAACTCCTTTCATTCTGGTTCTTAATTGTCACTTATTGCCATTAACTTGATCTTTGCACTCATTCATCTCCTCAATAACAATATAAATTAACATTAAACTTCACCAAACTTCTCAAACAAAGTTCTATCTGTTATGGTCATAACCACTAACCAGTGATTAAAGAGAAAAACAAAGTGCAGACGTGGATAAGCGCTATGCGGCAGAGCGGACACGAGTCTCCGCACCCGACCCAGCGGTGACTGCATTCAAACCCGCCATGACCCAATGAGCGACTATCACCATAGCCGAAGCGAGGCGGTGCAGTCGGCCCATCGATAACTCCTTCCGCGGGCGGCCGAAAGCGGTGATGGTGCGTCGCCTGGCGGTTAAGCGCCGGAGCGTTTCATGTCGCGTCCCATCCGGACGGCATAGAAACGACCGGCTATCACATTCAGCTGCAAGTCGTTCCGGGCCGACGGCGGTGCTGATGTCCTCCGGCCCGTCGCCCACTCTGACCCGTCCTACCGGTTATCGGCCCTTTCCCAAGCTGCCGAAACAAATTTAGGGTAATAATAATAAATGCGGCTCGCTTAGTAACTGAGAAAAAGGAGGGTGCAAC